>VZUI01038441.1:0-19529 GCA_013401135.1 Cettia cetti | reverse complement strand
CCTCCTTCCTTCCCTCCCTCCTTCCCTCCTTCCCTCCTTCCCTCCCTCCTTCCCTCCATCCCTCCTTCCCTCCATCCCTCCATCCCTCCATCCCTCCATCCCTCAGCATCCAACTGAGGATCCTCGTGCTGAGGTCCTGCTTGCCGCTGGAGCAGCATCCACCCCAAGGACTGGCTTCCTGAAACGAGATGTCCAGGGTGGTGACTCTGTGGCAGAGATGAAAGAGAGACAACTGCAGTTGGAGCTGCGTGTTGCAACCCAGAGGAGGGTCAGGAACAGTTTAGGATTGTCCAAAGAAAGGATAGGAAGTAAAGACGGGGCTGAAAGAAAAGAGTCAGTCGGTGCTGCTGTGGAGGGGTTTCATGAGGGTGCTAGCAGAGGCTTTAGAATTGAGACCCTTTAAAGCTTGATCAGAAGAAACTAATAAAATGTATACTAAGGAGCAAATCCTGGCAGGAAGAAAAATAAGAGATGGATGGAAGGGAGAAAATTTAGCTGTGATGTATTTTGCCTGGACTCTATAGAATTGGCAGAATTGGATAAATTGAACTTTCTGACCTTTAAGTTGTGAAATTACTGTTTGCTAACTCACTAATGAAGACTCTCTTTCTCTTCCTTAAAGTTTATGAAATTGTATCTCTTTGTGGATGCTAAGCAATGAAGCTGTAAGCAGACATCCCTTCAGCAGCCAGCCCAAGGGAAATCCTCCTTCCCACATTCTGCTGGACTGTTTTACCTTCCCTGACTTGAGGGGGTGCAAGAAAGTTCATACCTTTTGAAAAGTTACCCCTGAGGGGGTAGGCACTCTGCTCTCAGCAGTGAATAAGGAAAAACCCAAAGGCCCTTTTGTCCTTCAGCCCAAGATGTACTCAGTGCCATGGCACAGTGCTGGATATTGCCTGGGCTGCAGCCATGGAGGTTAGAAAAAAGAGCCAAGAAATAAAATTTGAGGAAGCTTTATTTCTCCATATCAAAGGGTATGCATAAGGAAAGTGGATGAAATGATGAGCATAAATGCATGAAGCATGATGGATGAGATCATATCCACTACAGAAAAGAATACCCCTGGGTAAATGCTTTTACTTCAAGCAGAGTCATGTGGAGGAAGCACAGACACTTTCAGAGTCTCAGTCAGGTAAATCATGTGATTGTTACTCTGTTTTAGCTCCAGGTTTAGCTTTAACTTTGTTTTAGCTGGCTAAGGCCTTTCTCTAGAGCAATATGATTAATTTAGGAGATATCTGAAGTTCGTTGTCCAGGATTTTATTTTAAATAGCTTAAAGTTGAAATGGGAATTTCCATTCCTAAACTTTTAAAATATTAATCCAAATACCTGTTATGTAATATGCCCATACTTCAAGCAGTCAGATGAACAGGCCATAATCCAGAACTGGTGATGGGAAACCTATGCAAGTGCTGCAAGCATAAGCCAATATGACTCACCTGGTTTTTCAAAGATGTGAGTGGGAAAAAAGGTGAACCTCAAGATCCAGCACTTCCTAAGTAAAAGATAAAATAAGAAAGGTTTTGGAAGAAAGGGGAACGTTTGCTTGTGAACCTGGATGAGAGGGCCCTTGCTTCTGGGTCTGCCTGGTATGTGGTACCTATGGCAAGGCCTGGGCTTGTACCTCCATGGAAGGAAGCAGAGACAGCTGAGAGTGGGGAATCTGGTATTTAGGCTGTTTCAATATGACAGGTTTCAAAGTTCTGACAAGAGTCAGAATTTTTTTCATGGGATGTTACTGATTTTTGCTTGGATGTTCTTCAGTTTTTCAGATCAGTTTTTCACCTTCCTCATGTTGAGGATTTAGCATTTTAGCATTTTATCATCATCCCTCCCTTATCTGTCTTTATCTACCTTCTGTTTCTTTCTATCATTTCCCAGTTCACTACAAAACAAATGGAAACCCACACACAGTGGCATTTCCGTTTCCATGGAAATAAAACTTCCACTGTTTTTTCTTGAAAAGTCTTGGCCACTGTTTAATCAATTTGTTTGCAGTAATTATAGGAGTACATCAAAAAGTAGTAACATGCAGCATCTGCCTGAAGAACATTAATCTGTTGGCAAAATGAGTGCAAAGCAGGGGATTAAAGCAATTAGGAGAGTACCAGAAGCAAATTGTGTTGTGCAGTTTGGTGTTTGTGCTGGCCACAGGCAGCAGTGAGCAAGGTAAGGGTGCAAGGCAAGGAGTTGCACCACCAGCAGCTGGGCAAGAGAAGTGCATCCTCTGACTGAAAATAAACTGCAAATGGTGGCTTGGGGAATCAGGTACTTTATGGTGAGTTTGCTCATGGAAGAGAAAAAGTTACAGAAGTGACTTAAACAAAAGGGTGACAGTGCCTTGACGGTCTTCATCAGAGAAGCCAGAGTTAAAGAAAATGCAGTGAGGCTGGGGATGAGTCCTAGGATGGGGTCCCAGGGTAACACCATCTTAAGCATGGCACAGGGCACCACAGTGATGTGGAGGAAAACTGGCTCTGAAGAATCATGGAAAGAGGAGGGGATAAAAAGACTCAAAAAAGGGAGATTTGTGAGCTTCTAGGTGCTGAGATAGAGGTCAGCCAGGGATATTAGAAGCAGGAGAAGATGGGAAAACAAAGGTTTTGTGAAGAAACTAAGACTTCAGGGCTCATATATGTTTTATTTATATGGCAGAAGAAATATCAGAAAGTTCAGAAGAGCAGCAGCACCAGACAGGGAGAAATGAAGCAAAACTTTATAAAAGATCTTATACCTGCATACGAACACATGCACAGGCTCATGCTTTATATGTACATTTCTACCTAATTTCTGGATGAGATTATTGTATTTATTAATGAGCAAACACAGCTTACTTTGCAGTCACTGCATTTTGCTGTAGACATCTCACTTCTTGTATCTCAAATTATTTGTTTTTCAAACAATAAAAAAAAATACTGTTAAATGTTTTAAGCCGGTACTAAGCAATATGATTCAGGGACATTCATCATGGTGGTAGAAAAACAGAAATGCACCAAGTACTTTATCTGCAGAGAATCCTAGTATATAATACCTTGAAATTTTCAAATAACACAGTTATTTTCATCTAGTCTATTCTGTATACAGCTTTTTTGTGACTTCTATCAATGCTGATTTATAGGGATATGGAGTGCATTATAAACTACCTTGACAGAAAAACCCCTCTAGCTACTGCTAGAAGCTGGAAACTGAAAAGATCGATCGCAGCCTCTCCCATCTCCCTCTGCCATTGCAGAACCATTGTTGTGCTAAGACACAAAACTATACAACCCTGATAAATCTCCTTTTCATGATGTACACTTTGGTATAACATAAAGGCAAGGGAGAAGGGAAGGGAAAGGAGGGGCAGGTCTGAAATCAAGTGGAAGAGACCGAAGGAAGACTTTTTCTGCAGCCCAGATCCCCATGTCATTGAAATCCCTTTGCCTTCACTTGTGCATGTGCCTAAACAATTTGCCTGTGCTGTAACATAGGACTAGAACCTCTCTATTGTAACAAAATACATTTACTCAATCCTCCCCAAGCACTTTAAAAATGGAAAAAATTCCTCAATGGGTTATTTATTCACACAAGCACCTTTTATTATCAAATCTAATATATTTGTCAGCTAGCTTTTGAATTTACTCTACCTTTTTATTCAGTTTGGACAATAAAACCATGTTGATCTGTTCCCAGCTGGTTTCATTCCCTGGTTCTACTGCATTAAACACAATGTGGCTGTTGTCTGGGCTGCAAACACTCTATGAAAAAAAATTGCTTATGCTGAAGACCTAATCAGGACAACATTGGATTTTGGAAAATTCTCTAAAAAAAATTTAGATTCTTGATGTTAACTGACTGGCAGCTTCTCCTTGGGGGACTCAGCATTTCAGTTACTGCAAAACATTTTCTAGCAGCTAGGACACAGCTAGATGATACATGGTGCAGTAGTCTCAGACTAAACCCTGGAGAATTCGTTGCAGGTTTTATCTCCACAGTGTGACCATAGTTTCAGTGTTCATAACATCTGCATTCACAAGTGAATGAGGCATATTTACATTTTCCTGTTCTGACTGACTACTACACCCCCCCTTTTTTCCCCTGGGATGCAACAGTGTGTTCCTATAACCCATGCAAATGTTCTCCCACAGACTGAAAACCACAGGCGTGAGAGCCCTGGCCCGCTGCTGGCAGATGCCCTGGGCTGCCTGCTCTCTCACTGCCTCTCTGCAGAGCCTCAGGGATGCTGTGACTCCCTGGGGAGATGTCTCTGTGCCACTCTGCCTTGGCAAGCAGTGAGCAGCTCAGCTCCGCTGCCATGAACCAGATGTCACTCCCCGTAATGTTTTCCTTGTCCAGCCAAACCGTGGCAGCCACAAGTTTGTGTGGAAAAGGCCTGGTCCATGCCCAGATGTGTAGGGGGCAGATGCATGCACCAGGGAGTGGTGTTGACATGATAAAGAAACATGTGCTAAGAGGTGACATCATATTTTCATTGTGCTGCATGTCTGGACCGGCAATGGAGCTAAAAGGAACGGGCTGGTGCTGTAATCCCAGAGTAAATCACAGCGGCCAGAGCTGGAAAGTCTTAATCTATCACAGGAGACTCTTATCTTTAGATACATGCATGCAGGCTCAAACTGCTGGGAAGATAAGGGCTGTGGTACAGTCCTGACTGGACAGAAATGTGTGAGGCTGTTTGGAAGGTATAGAAAAATTTCTTTTAAAATCTTTTAAGAGTTGATGTTTAAAACAGAATATAGCAGTTCAGAGCCAATGTATATCTTTCACAATCTTAAGTATTTTTTTATACCTTTCTGCTCTCTCCCTCTCTGGCTTATGCTAGATTGAACTGATGGTTAAACTCAGGATTTCCTTCTGCATTTCAGCATTTGCTTTTTGTGTTTCCCCACTTCTATTTTTCCTTTCCTGAAAGCTGAGATGCAGGGTTTTTAAGCTGCTGCATAAAAGAGTCTCCTCCCCTTCCCCTTCCCCCTCACCCCCCACCCCCCCACCCCTTCCCACCTCCCCAACAGGGCAAATGCCATCCTTGTGCAGGGAGCAGGAGCCAGGCTCAGGAACTATAAAATACAGGCAAAGATAAAACCATACAAAGAAGGAGCCTCTCGATAGGATTTTGACACTGTGGCTGGCTCCTCTCAAAATGACTGGGAGATGAAAAAAGGCTATCCCTTGCTGGAAGAAAGGAGAGGTCTGAGGAAGCTATGATATCATGCTGCTTAAAATATGGAGTTCACATCTGGTCAACCCATTATAGACAATATATGGTAGCACTTTAAAAGGTACAGAGATGGGTCAGAGGGCAAAGCCCATCACTAAATGATATGAGGAATAGGAGACGACACAAAAAAGGAATAGTGGGGGCAGAGAAGAGAAAAAGACAGAAATAAATCTGTATTGACTGTGAGGAAAAGAAATTAATGGGGAATTCAATTAAAGCAAATACAAATGATTGAGCATTGCAGGTGGTAAAGGTTATGAAATGACATGAAAATATTGTCCTAGAAGGAAGAGCAGTTGTCCTGGGAAGCTACTGGTGTGTAAAAGAGAACCTCCCTGGCTTGGGAATCAGTGTCCAGCATGCTCAGAGCAGAGATGTGGGTGTCCAGCAGTGCCCCATGCAGCCTTCACCCAGATGCAGCCACTTCATGGCTGTGCAGGATATGGCCTGTTAACTGGGAAAAGAGACTCTGGTCCCAGTTCACTTTTCTGACCTTGGGCTCTGCTGTCCAAGCAGCAGTCTGGGGATGAACCCAGAAAAACACATGGGCTGGATCAATGAAAGTGTGAGATGGGTGGAAGGGGAGCAGCCTTCAGAGAAAACACAGACAACAGCTATGAAAATCATATGCGTGAGAGGAGAGAAAATAGAAAAGAGAGACAGGGAAATAACTGGCAAAATGGGAAAAGGGTGATGTAGGGGCAGGAAAGTGGAGTTAGAGCAAGGTCGAGACAGTGGTAATATGATGGAAGAAGTAGGAAGAGGGAAGAACAAAGGGAGAAGCATGTGGGGGGTATAAGGGAATGGAGCCTGAGAGAAGTAAAGAGAGAAAAAGATGTAACATGAGCAGTGATGTGGGGGGAGGAGCAGCAGCAGGTGGGGAAAGTGGTGTAAGACATGTTTGGCTTGGGAGCAGGGAAGGCAGAATAGTGTCTCTGGAGTGTACAAGGAGATTTTACCTGTAGGAGAGATTCTAACAAACTAAGTTTGGGCGTTTTTTAAATGTAGAAGAAAAAGTAAGATATTAGATCTGCTCAGGAAAAGGTCAGCTAGGGATCATCTTCTTTGTATATATACTATTCTTCATTTCCTGCTTGACTTGAAATTGATTTTCATTTGCTTTCCTAATGTACAATGAGAGTCAATTCTTTTCTCTTTCTGGAGTGTTTCTATTCCCAGATGCTACCAAAGCCCCAGTGTTTGTGTTCTGCATTCACACATGCAGGATGCATCCATGTGGCACTCTGCAGTGGCAAATGAGTACTGCTGGGGCAAAAAACTCAATGTGTTGCAGAAGTGAGAGACAAAACAAGTGTTTCCCTTCATCCTAATGGAGAACTGAGATCCAGAGATGACAGATAACCCGACAAGGTCGCTCCAGAGGTTTGCAGCAGAGCTGGGATATTAGCTGCAGATTCTCAGGCTCTTTTAACTCTCAGCTGACCCATCTTCAGGAATTTGTCTAGGAATCTTACAGACTGCTACTTTTAAGAAGCTCAGCTAAAGAAATGCATATTTTTAAATTGGGAAGGCAATTGTGGCTTTTTTTCTCTCCTTCTTTGTTGCATTTTAAGGTGTGCTGGATGTAACAGCCTTGAGCTTTTCAACCCAGCTGCCTGTGGACCATTCATGGAAAGGAAAACCATGCCAAAATGGCTTAAGCATCTCAAGGTGGTGAGCAGTTGTAACAGAGACTACAGTGCTCAGAGCAAAAAGCTCGAAGCAGCTTTCCCATAAATCCTTCTTTAAAGCATTCTGTACTAGTTTCTCACTAATATGTGGAACTGACTACCTATAAAATAAAATATGGAAGTGAGTCAGAATACAGAAGGGCTAAGCTACAGATTTATGAACTGTTGCATTTGCAACCCCAATAGAGACTTATATTTTCTTCTATTGTCTTTGAAAATAAGGGTTTTTTCCTAATTGGCAAAAGTGGGATTAGAAGCTGTGGTGGCCATACACTTTACGACACCTTCTGGGAGCTTACAAAATGCAGATATCTTCATGCACGTCATCAGTGGAACCTCAACTCATGCAGCTCCTCTGTGTTACAAACTAAGAGAGAGTTGGAAAAGTTGGAACACAAAGATCTTCCACAGAGTTTTTTAGGTTTTGGGCAGTGGGGCCGCTTGAGACAATTCCTGCTCCCCCTGGTCCAATGAAGACATTATTGTGACTTTTCAAGTTCCCAGAGCACCTTCCACTGGGGAATGTTTCATACAGTAATGAATGGAGGCCCTGGCTTGTTTCATGACAATAAGCATCATTACTCCCCTTTTGGAGCCCAAAGCAGAGATGTGGAATAAATTGATCTAGATCAAGAAGAGTCTTAGGTAACAGAGGTTAGGAACAGAACTGACAGAGATTGGCTCCTTATTATAATCTTGTACACAATTCATGGGTGTCCTTCCACAGGGAGATTATATCTGTACATGTCTTATTTCACACAGACTGTTGAGACAGTCTGACATCCATCAAAAAATCCCTGGTGTCTGCTCAAAAATTTTGGAGTAATTTACATCCATGGCAATAAAAGCTCTATGCTGTTTATTTAGCAGTGCACTTTTAATGTGGTGTTTGTTGTTTTGATAGTCTATGTCTTCTTCAAATTGTAATCATATTAAAAGAGCATTCTTTTCCTGGAATAAAGAGGTAATGATTCACAAGAGGCATAATTATTCCATGCAGTGCAGGCAGGATGCTGCAGAAAGAGGCATCTTCTTTATGCATAAGAGGCTTTTATTGCAAGTGTTCTACACAGTAATTAAATTCCTTTGAATGAGGAAGCTTGATTGGATTTTCTTTGGTTTATTGGGAGGAGTTTGAAAAGCAAGGTATTTAGCTCAATCGCTATATAATTTTGGCATCTGTTGGAGGTAGGGGAGAAAGGTTCACAGTGTCTGATTCCCCTTTCTCTTATGTGTTACGTTATCGGAACTCCCTTGAATACAGTTGAATTACACCCTATCTGTATTTGTATGAGAATCAAGCTCAGAAATTCTTGGCAGAAAGCAGCAGGACACCTAAATGCATACTCTGAGGATCCAAATCATCTAAGGGAAAAAAGCCTTGCTAAAGGAAGGTTACTTGCAGTTGCAAAGGCAGATGCACAAAAGCGAGGAAATTTCACATTTGCAGCTTTCCTTCAAATCTGATATTTGCCTTATGGTGAGTCCAGCCTTGGCCCAGAATGGGACAAAATTTTAAAAGACAGAGGCAATAAAACAGAACAATGTAACAAAAATCTGTGCTTGGCCTCATACACAAGCCAAAATGATGGCATGGCACAACTCCTGAGTATTTGAATTGTCAAAATAAATAATGTTCGTTTAACATCAACTACTGTACACAGCTGCCAAGTAATGTTTTCGGGCTTTTTTAAGGAAAAGAGTGAAAATGTAAATTAAAAGGAATACTCTGTTATACAGAGCCCCAACATTTATTAGCAATAGAGTTTGTGTCTCATGGCATAAATCACAGCATAAATTCTTGTTACTCAATAAGGCTGCATAATCCATCAGGAGGAGAGTGCTGCTCTGGCCAGGAGGCTGATGTACGGCACCATGGGGGAAATTTCACCCTGCTCAGATGTGAGGAAAGTGGCCTTTTCAACAGCTCAGAAAAATGTCATGGGGCAATGGAAGGCACTTCCCTAATCTAGGGGGCTCCCTGACTGCCAGGTGTTAACACCCAGTGGGAATGGGAATCTCTACAGTGCAGGTTGCCAGCAGGGTTCTGTGAAGGCTGGGGTCTCATAGAGGTTTCCAAAGGCTCTGCTTGTATCCCAGTAGCGATGCTGGGGCTGGTTGACAGGAGGGCTGGTTTTGTAGGGAGAATGGCAGTGGGAAAAATGAGGAAGAAGGCCATCTTTTGTGAAAACAGAAAAAAGCAAATAGGAAAGACTTGGATATGAAGAGACTGGGGGAGGAAGACAGTGACACAGGCATGGAACTGTGAGTCTAGACAGTGACAAACCTGAGCCCAAGTCTGAGGAGAAATGACAAACAATATCTTCTTACCACACACCTGGAGCTAGACCTGCCTCATGCCTGTGCATGAGATCCCCAAGCATAGGGGAGTGTAAGTCTCCAAAATAAGTCTTGAAGTGCAACATTCCGTTTATTGCCAGGAATCTGAAAAGCAAGGTATTTAGCTACTACACAGTGTGAAAATTGCAATGGGGAGGACAGGAACTGTAGCAATGGTTTGCAGTTGTCTGTGATGTTGGCACGTTTGAACCTGAGTCAGGTCCAAGTGACTCACACATAACACATAACTGTCCATGATAAACCTCGGGTGTGCTCATCAGTCATCAAGCCTGTATCCTTGCAGGATACCGGGCCTGATGGATGTCTGCAGCTGAGGATACTTCTGATTAATTTTGGTAATTGCAGCCAGAATGCTTTGGTTTATTACCTTCACTCCTTCCTACTGGCTGCCAGGCATTATGAACCCAATAAACTGCCTGTCCCATTGTCTTCCTCTGCCTCCTTCCTTCCAATCCTGTAGACTCAGTATATTTGAGGAGCACCATGAGTCCAATTGGACCTGGGCCAAGTGGCCCAGGACTTTACAAAAAATAATACTGTAAGCTGACACGGATGACCCATATCAAGCCATGGTTTCCCCCTTGTGACTCTACTGACTTGGAATGGTTGGGCTTCCCTTCACTGTCTATTAATTCTCAGAAAGGATCTCTCCTGGGGCCAGCTGTCTGTACAGAAAGTTGAAAACACAGTTACACTTTGTGACCAAAAAAATGGGAATTTTGGTCCTCCCAATTTTTTTTTTAAGGGCTGATTAAAAAAGTTCCTGTTTCACTGACATTTATTTTGTGTCTGGGCTTCCTGAGCAGAGACAGTTATACCTGAGGACTACCTGGCTGATGCTCCGAGCAGGAAGCAGTACAGTGTGGATCCTGCCGATGCTGCCTTGGGTTCCATGGGCTCCATGTACACCGTGCGCCAGAGCCCTGCAGATGGACAGCCTGCTGGAGGCTCCTCTTCCTCCTGTGGCCATCGTCCTGCACAGATGTCTTCAGGGGGCTCCTCATCTACTGGCCTGCGGCATCAGACCTCCAGCCCAACAAGGAATGGGGCCCATCTTGAAGGAAACAGAAGTGGTAATGTAACATCTTCCATTTAGCAATGTGTGCTGCTATGCTGGTGCTGTGCCGGAGTCTTAACTCATTCCCAAATTTCCAAGAAAATTAGTAAGGTGGTTCTGGGATGGAATCCATCCAGACCACTCCTGCTTCCATTTAGAAGGGGAAATAATAACCTGTGTAAACATAAAATCAGTCTGTTCACCATTAAGTAAAAAGGTGAAGGTTTTCTAATGGTGTTGTAATGTAAACATATGTATAATAGTATGGCAATCACACCTGTTATTATCAGCTCAGATGTATAGAACATTAATATATAAGGCATTCCTCCCAGAGTTTATACTGCCTACAGGCAGTTATTTGTGTGACACAAGCTGTGTACAAGATGTGATGCAGGGCAAACCCAAATATTAGTGCCTGCCTCAAAGCATTTTAGCCAAAGGTTTTGCTTCCTAGCTGTGTGCCTATCCTGTCCCTTTAATTACACACCGAGCCAGATTTTGCTTGAAAGTCTCCCCAACAAAACATATGTTTTTAAAAATCATTCAGCTCACTGCTCAAGGCTCTTTTATTCTTTAGGAAACAAAGTCACAAGAAGTTTATCTGTAAATTCAAGAAATGCCATGAGAACCACTGCATTCAATGATTCTTCTTCTCTTTCTTTGTATTTTTGTTCAGTTACCATTTGCTGGGGCAGTTTCTCTACTCATCCACTACAGTTCTTATTGGCCATGATTTTTTTTCCTCAAGAAATTACCCAAGTTCATCAGATGGGTTACCTGTTTCACTGAACTTCAGTTAACTTTGTTTTCATTTTCCAAATCTTCAGTCAACAGGTCTTTATCAGTAGTGATGCCAACAATGTCTTCACCCCTTACTAATTACTCAAGCTTCATGTCTGCATTTTTCATTCTGATGATAGATCTAACAAAGGAGTTGAATGTCTCAGCCATTTTAAAGTCATTAATTTTTCCCTTCCTCATTTATTAATGGAATCTACTGCCACTCTAGTACTATTTTTTTTAAATTTTGATATATTTGCAGAAGATTACTGGTTTCCCTAGCCCCTTTGTCTACAGTTATCTCATTACGCTGTCTTTTGCCCTTGCATTTCCCTTGGAAACTTCAACTGATTCTGCCTATTCTTGCTTGGAAGCCATTCCAGAGCCTCTTTCCAGTATCCCTTGCTTAATCTTTGCTTAATTCCTTCACATTCTTCACCTCCCCAACACCTGTATTATTTCTTGTTTCTGAGCTTTCACTCTATAATATTTTAGAACATTATTCTTACAAAGTATGTATTACAAATATTTCTCCCTGTATTTATTTGTTTATTTAACTTTGCCTCCTTAGATATTCAATACCCACCCAAAACTATCACTGATTTTGCTATTATTTTCACACACTTACTTCCCTGGTTTAGCCTGTGTTACTCTATTATAGATAAGTGTTTGGTTCTCATGATTATCTCATTCTTTACTTACAGAGTCAACTTTACTCAAGGCAAAGTAGGTAGTACAGAAGTACACTGCAAACAACCTGTAAAAGTTTGTCACTAGGAACTGGCGGCCTCAGTTACAAAGAAAAGGAAATGAAAAGCCATTTTCTTTCAGATCTTGCTCAGTGCCTCTCAGGCTGGCATAATCAGGTGCAGAGAATTCATTCACCCCTCTCCCACAATTCCTTAGAGCCTCTTAGCAGAACAGAGACCCTTTTGCCAAGCTTTATAGTTGGCAGCTGTAAGGAGCCAAGATTTAACAATGTTGTTACTTACTTGCCTTAAAAATCTTAATTGTTCTTCTTCAGTCATTGTCTCTTTGTAGCACATATGAGGAGGCTGGGCAGTTCAGAGCAAAGGTCTGTCTAGCCACACATCTGGTCTCCAGCATGAAACAGCAGCATGCCTCAAGGAAAAGGATAAATGCAGAGATGGTGGTGCATCCCCACTACCCTCTCTGCCTTCAGAAATTTGTGGATCAAAGACTTCCTCAACCAGAGGTAGTAGATCCATACGTAGTAACCCTCCACAGATTTTTCTTCTCTGAATCACTTGGTGGCTTACTGAATACTTTGTACATTTTCAGAATACACAGAACTTCCTGCATAAGTATGTGTTGTGTGGACAAAACCCTTGGTATCAGGGGAGAGAAACTATGTTCAAGGGACTGAAGCTTAAAATCAGAGCTTCTTAAGCTTGTTCAGCTGCATTGTTTTCCCTTTTTGTTTTTGACTTTGAATGTCACTCTTTTCCAGTCTTGGCCAATGTTTTGTGAAACCTCCACGTAGTCCCAAGCAGGAAGCTAAGCTTCAGGAGATACCTCCATCTCTCTTTTCATGACTTCCTATGAAATCCATAGTCTTTACAAAATGAAAGGCTGAAATATGGCTCATGTTTTTTTCCAGAACTGAATCAACAAAGAAGTCACTGAGTGATCATGAAATAGGCTTTACAGAGTCCTGTATTTCTCTGGCTTAAAACCATTAAAAACACTTTGAGGAGCAAAGAGGGAGAGATTGCTTTTGAATCAGGCATCCATGACATGAGTGCCTCTGAAGCAGTCACAAGTGACTTGAAACTGCTACATATAATACTTGGGGTTAACAGAACTCATCCCAAAACAGCTTAGTAAATTTTATGTGATGATCACTTTACACTTGCATAGCCTAGTTCCTCTGAGGTCTCTGGGCCATTTGGTCAGCTCAACAGTAAAGGCTTCCTAGAACAGAAATGTGTGCAGTGACCATCATTAAAATGGTTATAGATTCATCAGTATTGTTGGGGTTTTCCTAAGGCATTTATTAGTCCTGGTATCACCCATTGTGGATTAGGGTCTAACAGAGAGGCACACACAAACCCTACAAGGTTTGCTGCCAAGGTCCCTAGCAATCCCCTGTAGCAACCCCCTGTGCTCCAGCAGTGTATGGCAGCACAGACAGCCAATGCATGTTTGTGCCATCACCATCCATCACACTTTTTCTAATCCTCTCAGCTGCTTTTTGGAGACTCCAGCAGTCTCCCACAGTCCATAGCAGAAGCTGGGTGCTTTGAGGCAAAGGAGAGACACTTGCTCTCAGACATGGCCAGGCAGTTTTCTGTGGCTGTGGTGGGAAATACAGTGACATCCATGAAGTCAAGGTGCCCACATATTCATTACAATATCACTTCAAGAATTAAGACACTGTGATGTTTCCAGTCACAGCCTCGTTTCATCTCTTTCATTATTTCCCATAGTGTCAGCTCTGTAACACTGGAATTCTCACCAGAGTCCTACAAAGCATTACCCACACCTCCTTAAAATTAGAGATTGTATTACTTGACAGAAAGAAACCATATTTTCACCTACCGTGTTGCTTCCACTTCTACTGGCAAACCCCGACTTTTAAAATACAGATTTCTGCAATTGCCCTAGTGCAGCCACACTGGAGTTTTAATACTCTCTTCACAAATTCTCTCTTGCAAAGGTCTTTGGAATCTGTGCACGTGTTTTTCTTCTTTCTAGGCATAATTTATATGTTGCTGAATCATAACTAAGCAAAGATGAGTAAGTGGTGCATGTCAGTCTCTGTTCTTATCCTCTTCAGTTTGTATACTTGTGAGGCAGAGATGGCTTATTAAAAAGAGGAAGAATTTATCTCTGAAACCTCAAACAAATCCTGTTTATTTATGGATAGTTTTGAAAAATAGCTTGCCTTATTTATCATGGTGGGCAAATATCATGGAAAAAGCCATAATCATAAAACATATCTCAGTGCATAGCAGAACATGTCTTTCAAGCAGAATGGATGAGATTAAACCTCAAAGCTCTCATTAATTCGATCGGAAGCTTGATGCCTAATTCTCCTTGATTATGCTAAAAAATTCTAAAAAAAAAAAAAGTTTTAAAAAATCTCATTTCAGAAAGCCTGTTGGGGCAGCAAACAGATAAACATGCACTTTCCTGTCATCATTTGCCAAACTGAAGCTTTTAAATTACGGAAGGAATAGTCAAGGACATCATAAACCTTTCCAAGCCTGCTTACATAACAGACAAAGCCTTTATCTCAAGTATGAAGAATTGTGTGTTCAACCACAATATAATAACCTTAACCTTGCCCTGTAGCTTGTTATATTCATGGAGATTTTATTATCCAGTATTAGCAGTTAATTATTATCACCTGAGGGTCTTTGTTAAAGAGGCAGTCTTGCTTATTAGTACACACATTTTCTGAAAACATATGGGGGCATGGGGGTTGAAATTTCTACTTTTCCCGAATAATGCTGCAAGCAGCTCATGGGGGGTAGATCCAGCACCTCCCCAAGGCAAAGGAGCTGCTGATGGCATTATGAGTCTCAGCACTGTATTCAGCAAATACAGCCTGCCTGCCAATTTTTGAGGACATTTCAGTCTGAAAGTTTCAGTGCTTCCAGCGAGCTGTCTTTTTGTTTCCCCTACAAAGGAGAGGCAAAGCAAGAAAATAAATATTAAATGTCCGCGGCCACGTGTCATGCAGCTGGAGGCTGGGCTGCCCCTGCAGCGGGCGGAGGAGCACCGGCGATGTTCATCCCCGCACGGTGCGTGCCCGGCTGTCAGTGGGAGCAGCTGCAGCATTGGTGGCACAGGGACTCTTCCGTGACGCCTTGCAAGGCGGAGGCCACCAGCCAGGTGATGCCCGACATGTCCTGCCAGCGCCGGCCAGCGCCAACAGATGTGCTGAGCCTGATCTTTGCAGAGCTCACTAGTGATCGTGGCTTGTCAACACCCTGCCCCGCCCCAAATATCCTGTAATTGTGTTCTCCCAGACTCCGGCTTGTCTGATGCATCTCTTCTTCTCCTGCTTGGTGTGCCCTAGATTTTTAGAAAAGTATCTTAAAGCCTTCCTCCTTTCCTTGTTTATAGTGGGGGTGGTTTGTTTTTTAAAATAATTTGCATTTCTCTGCACCTCTGAGGGTCTGCTACTTCTGCTTAGTTTCAGTAGATCTGCTGCTCTTTATTATCTGCTCCAGTGCAATCAGAGAGAACCTTTTAAAATTTCATTCCCACCCCCTTCCCCTGAGGCAAAGAAATCATTTAGGCCTGCAGCAATATTAAAGTTCATCTGTCACTCCCTTTCCACTCTTATCTATCAATGACTGTACTCCCTCTGGGCTCTGTTTGTTTGCCAGGAACATATTTAGGGAGTCTGTTATTTGTCTTTCCTTCTTTTGCAGGTTTAACTCCATTTTAGCATTTCATTTCCTTGTAATGCCTCTGCAGCCATTTGGCTGTTGGCTCTGTCTCCATTCTTCTTCTCAGGAAGGTGCAGAGCTTAGAGATGAGTGGCAGGGAAAAGTGTGGGATGAAAACTCAGACTGAGCCCGGCCACCTCTTTCCCTCAGCTTCACTCAGCCTTTGCCACTGACCCAGTAATTCCAGGTTTCTGTGTGGGCAATGGTCTTGACTGGGATGCCTGGAGATGTTCCCCTCCAGAGGAACCTCTTCACTGTCCTTCCCCAATATCGTTTGAGGCAGGAGGGGAAAGTGCCTGCCTCTGATTACCTAAATTTCCATATCCCATTCCATTAATTTGACAAATTTTTGCCACCTGTCAAAAACAGGAAATTGGATTTGACCTAGATTATGATCTCTAAAAATAATTATTGGTCGCAAGCCCTCCCATCTCTTTGTAATCTGAGTATTCATTATCATCTTGATTAATTCTGATGACAGGATGGCATAGGATACCCAGGAGACATGAGACTTCCTCATTTATCTAATTCTTAGGTTAAGTGTGAATACCTTCAGATATGAAAAAAATGTATAGTACTTGCCCTGCTGCCATCAAACACATTTGTGCTTAATATAATGTTTCACCAAGGTGATGCTACTGAAAGAAACCTCATGCCTTTGTGTAGATATGAAATGATCTATTTCTTTTGTAAATTGAGGTATTACATTCAGATGGGTAAACTACAATGTTATAAAGCCAAATAAACTAATCAACAAAATAAATGATAAAATATATGAAAAACCAGATTGTTTCCAGACTCATCAGCTAAAACCTGATATTTTGCTACAAACTGAGGGTATCTTTGTTTTATTAACAACATTTAAAGGTAGCTCCTTTCACACAAGTAAATTAACACACTTTAATTCATGAAAAAGCAACAGATAATCCAAAACTTGATACTAAGTAGGTAAATAAAGACAAAAATAGTATTTGAAGAATTAGTATTGACACATAATTCTTGTTTATATTTCTTGTTTATCATAATTCTTGTTATTATGGTATTATACTATCGCTCAGGCATGGATTCGAAAGGGTTATCTTCACCTGCTAGGGTCTGGAAAAGTTCTTGCCATGCAGTCTCTTTAGAAAGGTCATTTATATATTTGTCTTTCAGAAATCACATTTATGCTATTGATTGCTAGATTGCAAAGGAGTGAATAGATTCCTCCTGTCATTTCAACCTTTTCTTCTCATCCCCCTTCCTTTTATTGCAGATACTTCCAATACCTGTGAAGGCTCCCAGCAGCACTTGGGGGTCTCTGCTCCCCTTTGCCCTTTCCTGGGCAGGTTGCAGGCAGGAGTCAGTGGGCTGCAGGCTGCCCTTTCTGTTCCTGGTGCAAATCCCAGACTAAGTCCTCTGGGCTTTTCTTACATTTATACAAATTAAAGGGAAAAACATCAGTAGTGGCACATCTCCCCTGACCATGTTATGGAAGTAGCAGAGAAACTTCTGCAATCTTTTGGTCACAGCCAAAACTTTCTCTCCTGCCTCTATTTTCTGAATAGTTTGCAAAAGCCTGGTCTTTTTCCTGACCTTTGATCTGACGTGGTATAGTGCCCAATACCTCCACACATCAGCTCTCATCCTAAGCACTGACAGATCGTGAAGGGGAGAGGTCCCACTTGTCCCTGACAGAGTTCTTCAATGCTACTGATGATCCAGGGGTTGGCCAAGATTACCCTGTTCATTTAGCGCTCCCTGTCTTCATTGTTTCCTGCCAAAGGCTCCAGATGGTGTCTGTACTGTTGTGTATTGCATTTATTCTGTGAGGGAGCCCAGGGTCAACTGAGTCCATACAAACACCGGTCCTCACTGTCTAATTAAAAGGACCTGCGGCTGTTCCTTGTCCTTTGTATCCAGAACAGTGACTTAGCAAATGAGAGGGTAATTATCATGATATTTACATCTCATCTCGTTATGAAAGCCAGATTTGCACATTCATAACATTGCTGCTTTCTGGAGTTCATTCTGAGTAACTGCAACTACACCTTGTTACATTATACTGTAAGATGGGCGTGGTGGCAAGGAAAAAAGGACAAATATGCACACAAACCCATTATTGGGTGTACATGGGCAGAGTCTCAGCTGATACGAATCACCAGACTTCTACTGAAGTCAATGGAATGACAATCTACATAAGCCCCAAACTCACCCAGCACTCACCCACGTGCATTAGGATAGTGTTTTGAGTCATGCAAGGGGATTCTCACATGTTCCATGTGTCTTTAAAAGCTCAGTATCTTTCTGGAGAGCTCATCCCTTCTCTCCTCAGTGGTTCTGATTGCCTCTTGGCTACTTAGGGCATTTCCAGGCTCCAGTTTGGTGTCTGTGATCTCCCTCTACACGCACTCTTCTGTTTGATTTCTGGTATTCTGTGGTGCATACTTGCTTTCCATTTGCACTTCTCTCATTAAAAACTAGGCCTTGACAGAAAGAGATGAACAGATGTGAGCGAGTAACATTTAATGCATCTGTGTGCTGCTGCTGCTAATGCAAAATTTGCTTGGTGTGGTTATAAACAAATGGAAACAGCTTTCCTGTAACCTCGCATAATATAGTTCTAGTCGTAAAGAAGCAGAGTAAGTGTGGGTACAAATTATATTCAGGTGGAGATTGAGATTTATAATTCTGCAGAGACTAAGAATAAAAACATAAATGCACTTTCGTTCCAATGTGCCTTTATTCACTTGATTTAAAGCTACAGCAAGCTGAAGTCACCTTAAATCGTCGAGGGGTTATACCATTAAAAAGTCACACAAGCAATGTTCAACTTCACATGTTTTAGTAACTTTCCAAATTGGCATTCACTGGGGATCATCAGCTTTGTGAGAGACTAAAATTAGGAAGATATGGACTGAAAACCTTCTGCTAGACTCTAAAACAAGTATGAATATCTGAATGCAAATTAAAAAACCTTATTTGCTAAATCCTGATTTTATCCTCTAACCTCCACATTCAATGGCAAATTCCTTTGTTTAGTGCTGACGAACCTTCTCTCCGGGTGGGGGGGTAGTGTCTTCTTGAGCCAAGATCCCTGCTGCTGCAGATCAGACAGCAGGGAAAGTTTGTTCTAAGAGCCTGGCAGCTGGCACATTTTTCCTTCCCCAGCAGGGACCTAAGGGTTTCATGCTTTTTAATACAATTCACCAGCTGGGATCATGTCTTCCAATAAGCAGTCAGATTGGAAACTTCTGCAAGCCCTCTTTTTTCCCTTTGCTGCCGTCTCAGGCCAGTACTTGCACGCACAGGTTCCGTGTCCAGTGCTGCAGTGAGGCTACCAAAGCCCTGCACACTCACAACCACAAACCGAGGAAATCTCTGGGTGCCTTTGTAATACACTGTTGTGGGATTTTCTGTACCGACAGCCTCGAGCCCTTCACCTGAACGACAAGATGCAGCTCGGCCATCAAGCATGAATCCTTCGACCTGGACGGTGGATGATGTGGTTTGGTTTGTGAAGGATGCAGACCCTCAAGCTTTAGGCCCTCATGTGGAGCTCTTCAGAAAACATGTATGTAGAAGCCTACTTTTATCACCTCTAGATAATTTAAGTCACAAGAGACAGCCAGCACATGTCACACACAGCCCCTCAGCTGCCTTGGGCTTGCTCAACCAGGTTGAATGCAGGGCCTGGCAAGGAGTTCGGTGCCTCTGGAAGGCTTGGGCTAAAGAAATTTTACTTATCCCTTGAGATGGTGGTTAAACACTAGGAACCAAACCCACAGGATTTGTGAAAAGGTGGATGATGCCCCAAGCTTGTCAGTGTTAAAGAGGCTTTTGGAAAGTGCCCCTAATAACAGAGTATAATTTGATCAGCCCAGAATTGCTCTGGCAGTTGAACTAGATAATTGTAAGTACCTTCCAACTGAAACAGTTCTATTCTATTCTATTCTATTCTATTCTATTCTATTCTATTCTATTCTATTCTATTCTATTCTATTCTATTCTATTC
>VZUI01038438.1:0-37537 GCA_013401135.1 Cettia cetti | reverse complement strand
TATTATTATTATTATTATTATTATTATTATTATTATTATTATTATTATTATTATTATTATTATTATTATTATTATTACTACAGAATCACAGAATCATTAGGTTGGAAAAACCCTCCAAGGTCATTGACTCCAGACATTAACCCAGCACTGCCAAGGCCACCACTAAACCATGTCCCCAACTGCCACATCTACACAGCTTTCAAACACTTCCAGGGGTGGTTCTGTCACTTCCCTGGGCAGCCTGTTTCAGGGCTTGGCAGCCCTTCTGGTGAAGAAATGTTCCCTAATTCCCAATATAAACCTCTTGAGGCTGTGTCCTCTTGTCCTGCCCCTGTTCCCTGGGAGCAGAGCCTGACCCCACCTGGCTGCACCCTCCTGTCAGGAAGTTGTGCAGAGCCAGAAGGTTCCCCCTGAGCCTCCTTTTCTCCAGACTGAGCCTCCACAGCTCCCTCAGCTGCCCCTGGTGCTCCAGACCCTTCCCCAGCCAGGGTAAAAACCTCTTTGTTATGTTTTAAATTATTTCTGTTATCCTGCTGGGAGAGACACTGGCGCCTGGAGCGTGCCATGGGCTGTAGGGTGCAGCACAGCCCCAAACATGGGTGAGATTCCCACCCCTTGGCAAGCAAATCCCTTGGCAGCAAGAAGAGCCATTCCCAAAGGAGTTCTCTCGTGACTGTAACAAAAAAACAAAACAAACAAAAAAAAAAAAACAAAACAAAAAACAAAACAAAAAAAAAAACACGAAAAACCACAAAAAACAAAAAGGACAAAGTTATAGAAAGGCTTTAAAAGTCCCTGGCTGAGTCAGTGGGTTTGCCAGGTGCTGGCTGTTTGCAAACAAGGGTGAAACAATGCGGGTGCCGGACATGGGCCGGATCTGGCGCTTCCTTGCGGCTCTCCCATTGTCCAGGAGAACAATCCCTGCTCCTGCCAGACAGCAAAGGCCCCCGATGAGCTGGCAGCAGGGGGAGAGCCAGGTCTCCCGGGCTGGGGGAGTGGAGAAAGTTGGGAAAGATGGGGGGGTTTCACAGCCCACTGCTGCAGGGATGCTCAGGAATATGTGCACATGGAGCTCTGCACCCCAAAATCTCCCCAAAAAATTAATTTCCCCAGGTTCTTCTGCTACCACAGAAAGTTTCCTAAATGGATCATGAACAGAACAAGGGTTTGGAAGCAGTTTTATGCCTCCATTTGCAAACAGGCACAAGGAAAGACTCTTGGGTGAGTGGGAAAATCAGAGGAGGATTTTTCTTTCTGTTTTAAGGCTGAAATCAATGTTATTAACACTCAGAAGTTCTCATGGTAGGGAAGGGAAATACATAAACGGCCCATGGAAAAATTTAAGGAGGAAAAAAACTGGTAAGTGGGAAAATAAAGCCATACATGGAAGCTTGTGGAGCATTCCCTAATCCCTCTGAGGTCACTGCTGCCACAGTCCAGCTTGAGAACCCCAACCCTGCAATGCTCACCTGGCCCCCACTCACACCTTGCCTGGGGTATTTTCTGTGTTTCTGCCTTTTCCTCTCCTTTGGACAGGTCACAGGAATGATTTGGGGACAGGGAGTAGTGGCTGTGCTGCCCAAGCCTCCTCCAACAGCAGCCAGGATTCATGGACCCTCCCCATCCCCATGCTGGGGGAAGGAAAAGAGCTTGAATCCATCAGAGGCACATTTGGGCTAATAATGTCTAATTAAGAGTTTCATTAAAACCCATCACACTCATTAGAAGAGAAAGTTAACAAGGTTTTCCTGGACATTTTCCTTGCAAAATTATTACGGAGGTTAATGGATGCCTTCACTAAGGCATAATTTAGGAGAAATCACATTTTTTTTTTTTCTTTTTCTCTTTTTTTTTTTTTTCTCTTTTTTTTTTTTTTTTTTTTTTTTTGGTGGTTCCACTGTTTCTCCTCCACAGTGTGGCCGTGGTAAAACTGGGCTGCCTGTTCCACCCAGTGGTGGAAGCCGGGAGATCGCTTCCAGGCAAAGGCAAAGCCCCTCCAACAAAGGGGAGCATCCCTCCCTCCGTCCCTCCGTCCTGCCGGCACCGCCGCCAGGATTCGGCAGGAGCTGGCAGAGCTGCCGCTCCCCAGCACCGCCCGAGCAGGGAGAGCGCCTTGGGCTGATGCAGGATGGCAGAGGGGCAGGAAATTTGATACTGTGCCAAAAAACAAGAACAAAAAAAAAAAAATAAAAAAAAAAAAAGGAGGAAAAGGCCCATTTTGAGCAGTCAGAGGTTTGTGGCTCAGCTCAGCCTGAAATAAAACAGCCCCCGGACATCTTTGCTGCTGTTCAGGGTGGAAAGTGCCCGGGCTGCTCTGATTTGGGACTGAAAGCAGCTTTTGGGATGGTTAATGGGCAGTGTGTCACAGGTGCCCAAGCCCCAGGGAGCAGAGGCCCAGCAATGCACAGGGAGGAGGAGATCCACAGCCCCAGCGTGCTGACACTGCCCAGCTGTGGGATGCTGGACAGGAGGAAATCCCAATTCCAACCCACAGGGAAATATTTTCCCTGGAAAAACCCTGAAATCACCACAAGAATCAGTCACAGATGCTCCTTTCTACCCAGCTGCCAGGCAGAGACTCCAGTGTGCATCAGCTGTTGGCCCACAGGTTTGGAAAGGTGTGGGAACAAACTGGTTGACCTAAACCTGGTCCCCAGGAAAGAGCTTGATGAGGAAATCCTGATGGGTTTTAAGCCCAAATATTATTTTTTTTGTCCCAGTCCTTGTTCTACCAGGCCCACTCTGGGATGCTGCTGGCCCCATCCTGTGCCCTGCTAAGCCAAATCCAAGGGCAGGTCAAAAGAGAGAAGGGCAGGGCAAGTATTTTCTTTTTACCTCTTTGTTTTTCCCCTCCCGTTTTAGAGAATAAAATTTAAAAAAATTTAAAAAAGAAATCACTTGTAGGCCAGGTAAGCTGGAATGAGATGCTGGAGTGGTGGAGAGAAGAGAGGTCCCACCACAGAGGCTGGAAAGAAGATGATTTCCAGCCACGGGGAAGTGCACAGACAAGCAGATTGGAGAAAAAAAAAAAAAAAAGCCATCCTTAAAATCAAAAAAAAAGGGCTTTTCTGCAGCCCCTGCCAATGCCTGGTGTTCTCACCCTGCCCCAGGCCTCCAGGCAGCTGGGAATGGAGCTGCAGCACACTGGGACAGGATAGATACAGCTAAAGCCATGGGGAGCAGGGTCCTGTGTCCCCATGACCTCCCTTGCTGCCATTCACCCATGGGACAAAACCAACACCACCTTCATCACCTAAGAAAACCTCTCCTGGGTGCCCCAAAATGGTGCAGGGGCACCAGGCTGGACCATGGAGAAGGGAAAAGGCAGGCAAGGGCACAGCCAGAGACCAAAAATTTCCAGTTCTCAACACAAGCAACAATTTCATTGGGAAAACTTGACAATTCCCTTGTTTTAAGTGATAGCAAATTGTTCTACTCCTAATTGTAAAATGTTCACAGTTATTTGAAAAATCACTTTATAAATCACATTGTTTTCAATCTTCTGTGATGGATAAGTAGAGGAAATCAATAATTATCACCAGGGCTGCTTGGCAGGGGGGAGGATAACAGGGGAACCAGCATGGAGCTGCTCACTTCTCAACATTCAAGGTCGGACGTGCCCCTCCCGCTGCTCCCTTCCCCAATCCATTCCTCCACACAAAAGGCAGAAGGGAAGGACAAACACAGAAAGGAGACAGAGAAATCAAAGGGCTGAAGGAGATCAGGATAAACCCACACAGAGCTTTGGCAAAGGCTGGGCAGAGCCCAGCACATTGGTCAGCAGGTGAGGAAGGATGGAGGGACCTGGCTGGAGATGGGATAGAGGGCGGCTGCTGTGTGGAAAGCCAGAGATGCCTGGAAGCAAGGCTGCTTGATGAGCAGCTTTTGCATTGCAGACAATGCAGCCCAGCTTTGCTCTTGTTTTGTGGGGTTTATTTTGATTTTTTTCCCCCTGCCAGGTCAGATTTCCAGCTGCTGTAGCAGACAGGCCAGCAGCGGCAGATCGGAGGCTCCGGAACGCGCCAGCACAGGAATTCACCAGGAGGGGAAAACTGAAAGTGAGACAAGGCCGGGAAGCAGCAGGGCTGCTCTCTCACCCCTTCTTCCTGGGTTTATAAATACAACATAGAAATTCAGCACAAAGCTAGTTCAGTCCCAGACTTTTTCCTTCTCTGTACACCCAAGTTAGTGCCCGGCACTGGGAAGGTCAGAGAGAAAGCCAGCGTGATTGCAGCAGACAGAAGCACAGTGCCCAGTCCTCAAAGTCAAGAGGGATGAAAGCTAAGAGCCACAACTGCCAGCATTCTAGTGAGAGGTTCCTTTGCCATCATCAGGTTTCAAACACCAGGGGAGAAAGGGTTAAACAATCTTTCTTGAGGAGAAAAAGCAAAATCCAGCATGCTCATCCAAGGTTTCCTCCGCCTCCCAGTGATCCCTGCTGCCACCTTCCCTCCCACCTCCTCCCCAGCACGATGATGCATTGCCCCTTGACCACACAAGGAAGCCATAAAGCAGGGCTGAGGGACAGGGCAGAGCAAGACAAATGGATTTAATATCAGCCCGAGGAGAGCGTGGGCTCTCTCACGCACCAAATGAATTATTCATTTGGGATTCAGGCAGAGCCTCCATCTCACACTGACCCAACCACCCCCACGGGCACAGGGTGTCCAGGAGGATGGGCTGGGCAGTCAACTGGGCTCTGGCATACAGCTGAGAGCTGTGCCAGGGAGACCGTGCCAAACCAGCCTGGGATGGGAACAAATACCGGGGCTGATCCACAAAGACAATTCCCCTCTCTCCCACGCCCATCCTGGCACAGTGCTGGTAGCAGCCCCCCATCCCTCTGACCCCCAAACACGAGGATAATCTCCTCAGGCCTCTGAGTACCCCCAACAAAGATGAGGCCGTGCCTGTGCGTCCCTGGGGCCGTAAGAGCCGCTAAAAGCTGGGATTAATGAATCCCTGAGTGGTCCAAGCCCCACTGTCAGCACCAACCCACTCCGGTCTAACAGCCCCATGATAGGCACAGCCTCCTTCCCAGGGCAGCGAGGGATGAGACAGAGCTGGGGGAGCTGAACAATCCAACCCTATCTTTTTCCCCACCACGCAGGAATTAAGCCTATTTTTTCAGCCTTCAAATACTGAGGGATTTTCTTTTTTTGGTGTTTTTTTTTTCCTTGGCGACAATTCCCACAGGATTGTTAACTGTCTCATCTCAGGCTGATGAAGGTTTGGAGCAGATGTCAGGATTGTGTGGTTCCCAAGAGACAGGGTGCAATTCCAGCAGCTTCCCTGCCAGGCAAAACCAGGCAGAGGAATACAACCCTTCTGAGAAAACCAAGGAATTTTTATTTCTAAACTTCGGAATGTGCCACCTCCTGCTCACCAGCCTCCATGAAGGGCAGCAGTGGGCTTAGACCTTCCCTTGCCAGCTCCAAGATCCATGGGGATACAAGAAGGAGCGTGATGGCCAATGAACTACCACGGAGTCAGAGTCCAACCCAAGGTCAGATTTTTATTCAAATGCAGGTAATTTTCCAAAATTTCTGATGTTAACCCTGGATCAAGCTTTTAGGAGGGGTTTTAGTGAACTTTGAGGGGATGGGAGATATACTGGATTTGGGTTCCTCAGCGGCACTGAGCAGGGCCTTCAGGCACACAGGTCTCGTGCAATCGCAGCCTTTTATCTGTCCTCCTGACATGGGAACTGAAAAATACTCAAAAGGACGGGGAAAGGACAGCCATCAGAGCTCTCCTCCACAGACAGCATCTTACCAGCACCCATGGAATCATCAAACAGCACATTCCTGTCATCACAGATGAGCATGGTGCCATTTAACACCCGCTTGCCCTGCTCCCACAGCGTACTCTGGTGCCTTTCAGGATCATACACGCTGCCAGTCAATCTATAAAGGATATTTCTACTCCTTGGAGCTGCCAGGATCCCTAATCTTCGCCTCAAGGAGTCTGAATACAAAGCATGCACCCCATGAAAAAGGCAAAACTCACCAGGAGCTCAGCAGTTTCTCCTTGGGGATCAGTGCTGAGGAGTGGGAGCACAGCTGGAGACAGGCACCAGGGCACAGAAAACCCAGCAAATCCCCAATTCCCTGGGGTCTGCTTGGTGTAGCTTTGATGGCATGAACACTTCACAACCCTTGTGGAGCTTGCACAAGAAAATGAAATAAGGAAAGCCATGGAAATGGGTCTAACACCCACCCTCAGCAGGTTTGCTCCCACGCTTCTCATCCTGCTGTTGTCAATCCTCTGCCCTTCCCCAAGCACTGAGGTGCACCACGGTCCTCCCAGGGGTCAGGAGCACTCAAGACCCCACCTTTCTCCAGCTGGCAGAAAGGTCAACACAACCAAAACCTACATTTTTACATTGTCACTGTTTTCCTCCATTTCTGGCAGTGACATTACTTCCCAATTCCAGTGTTTAGCTAAAATTAGTATTTGTTTTCCCATGATGAGAAATGTCATTTTGCCATATAACCACGTGTGCTTTCTGTGTGTTGGTTCAATAGCAGAGGAACGTCTCGCCAGAAACGCTCGGTTTGCAGACAGCCCTCCCTCCGACTGAGCGCTTCAGCTCCTCACAGCAATCTCCTGGTGGGAGCAAAAACAGCCTAAGGCTCAGCCACAAAACTCATAGGAATCCCCCAGCCATGCTGTTTGAGAAAGGATTCTGGGGGCTTCCTGGTTGCCAGAGCCCTGGGTGTCACCAACCCCACCTTGGACAGGGAGGAATGAGGCTTTGAGTGGTGAAAACCTGCACAAGTTCCCAGGTTTAGAGCAAGCCATTAAACAAGCTTCTCCACAGCCTGAACCCCAGCTTTGCTATTTTCACGTATCCAGAGTTACAGGTGGAGAAGAAACACCTCGTGGGACTACCCAGGGAGCATCACAGACAAACCTGGTGGTACACACATTCCCACACCTACACCTAAAGAGATCCAAGTTGGACCTCTTCCCATCACAACCTGCCAAACCAGCCCTTAAGCACTTTGACCTTCTTGCCAACCCTTCTTGTCCTGGTGGTGTTGACCTTCTAGAAGTTATTTGGAACTGATAACACAGGGTGAGCAAAAAGCCCTCTCCTCCAAGCAGCGTGCAAAACCAATACCTTAATTTGGGAGAGGAGAAGAAGAGGGCGGCCAATAGCAGAAAAACCAACGCTCCAATGGTATTTGGGAAATATTCAACACAAGGGTAAAAGGAGATGAAAAGCAGTGAGCACTGTTTCCATATTTATAACCTCACACTGCAGGACTCCAGCAGGCAGCAGCATGCTGGCAGCATGGCTGGGGAACCCAAAAACCAGCAGAACAATTCCAATTAACACCAAGAATCAGAGCAGCCCCACGGCAGCAGGGCCCAATGGCAGCTGCCCGGCTCTGCCAGGGAAATAATGAGGCAGATGAAAGAGCCTGTCCGGCAAGCACAGCACTTTGAAGGCACCACATCACAGAGGTCACTTCCAGCAGGGTGGTAGTGGCCCCAACACCACCACCTGCACCCTCACCACACTGCTCACCGAGTCTGGTCACTGACCAGAGCACACTGAGAAACCACAGGCTGACCACTGCTCCCTAGAGCAAAACCACATCAGGGGAAGTACTGCTCGAAACAGTTTGGGGATCAACATTTTGCCCTAAAACAAAGAACTTTGTTGCCCAAAGCCAGCCTTACCTTTGCAAGCCACGTTGTTCTCGGGCTCGTAGCCAGCCTTGCAGGTGCAGCGGCCGATGGGCACCATCCACTCGCCGTCGCCGTTGCAGTACAGCTTGATGGGCACGTCCACCTCCTCGGCGTTGGGGATGCAGGTGCCGCGCGCCGTCACCAGAGAGGTGCTCTCCGCACCCGTCATCGTCTCCGGGAAGATGGCGAAGTTCTGCACCACGCTGGGGCACTTCTTGAAGAAGACCCTGACAGACAGCAGAGACATGCAAGCCCCGTAGTCCTGGAAAGCCAGGTAAAAGCCATTGCGGGTCAGGGGCCCGAAACTTCTCACTTCCGTGTTCACCTTCATCAGCCGGCCCCCAAAGTCCACCTGGGAGAAGCTCTCGTCAGCAGCGATGGTGTCCACTTTGAGGTAGGGTGCCTCCGTCCAGAAGGCCGACTTCTTGGTGGCAATGACAGAGTCTGTCTCGTAGTAGTAGAGGTTGAAGGTCTCCTTGCAGGAGCCAGGGACGTTGGGGAGGCTGCTGCAGTCCCGCACAGTGAAGCGCATCTCGGTGTAGATGCGGTGAGCCCCGCGCCGGTTGATGAAGGTGGTGAGGAGCCAGTTGTTCTGGTTGGGCTCGAAGACGTTGCACACCTGGTACGTACGGATGGTGTTGAGGTTCTCGTCGTAGCCACTGACTTCTTCCCACTGCAGAAAGGAGCAGGGAGAAGAGGTGAGAAGGAAGAACGAAGAGAGACCGGTGATGGGCGCTCACCCTGCACAAGGCAAGGCCGGGAAGACAATTCCAAAGCTCCAGAAGGAAGGAGGAATGTGGTTATGGGCACACAATGTGATGCACATACATGCAGGAATACGAACCAGGCCATGACCAGAAGAAAACCCCACCCTCTTACCCCCCCATGCCTCTCCCCATTGCTCCCAATTGATGTTCAAATGTCTTTTCCACGTGGACAACTGCCTTATCTGCCCTGAGAGGATGTAAAAATGGGAAGAAAGACGGCCCAGGCAAAAGGAGGCAGGAGGGAAGGCAGCACGTGAGGCTACAGCTTCATTAAAGTCCAAGGCAGTATGTGGGCTGGAGAGTGAGCCTGACCCCAAGCTCCCAGCACAACGGGATCATTTCCCCCGGCAAAGAAAACCAACTAAATAAAACATTACTGCTGTGGAGAGAGCGAATATAGATTCGCAATTCGATTTATAGAAGGGCATTAATATAATCCAGGCTACAATTTCAATTAAGGGACAGCGGCAAACTGTGAATAGTCTATGATGGCATTAGAGTCCTACAGACAGATTTACAACCTCATAATCCATTCATTTTAACTAATCCATGTTTACAGTCTCCTCATAACAGCATTATTCATATGGCAATCTTTACGCAGCTCCCTCAGTATCAGGGATAATTTCCAGGAGCGATGCTGCAGCGGCGTTCACGCTTGTGTTTACACAGGGCACAACAGGTGATGCCACCCTGCCCTGTCACACTGAGTCCTGACAAGCTGATGCATCACAAACAACCCTGAAACCCCACAGATTTTTGCCCTCTTTCCTTTTCCATTGAGCAAACACATTTCTTAACTCATCGCCAAGCTTCCCTCCTGTGAACCACAGCCTTGATGTAACAAAACACAGGTTTTTGCTTTGTTTTCAAAGCGGGGTCCTCCTCACTCTGCCAACAAGTGCAGCAGAACATTCACTGCCAGGTCCACCTACTTAGCTCTGCAAAGATCAGAACTCAAGGTTGCACATCGTTGTTAAGCCATGGTTACCAGCCCAGCAGTAAAGCCTCCCTCATACAGCCCAGTGTTCTTCCTTCTCATCCCATACCAGGCTGCAAAGCCCCCTCTCTCCCCCGGGCACAAGGCACCACCAGACACCTTTTCAGAGCAGGAGCTGTACAATCCTCCCCCACAAGGTGGTTGCCACTGTATGCAGTGCCCACTTGGGCTTTGCATACAGCCCTGCCTCCAATTAAGGCCAGACAATGAGCTCTCCTTCAGCATTAACAGCAGCCCCACAGCTCCCCTGTCCTCACTGCAGGAATCCTCATCCTCAAACACCTCAGAGCCTCAAAACTCAGAGCCAAAACCTGCCAACAAACACTGCTTCACTTCAAGATTTCCTGCATTTAGGAACAACATGAAATGCCCTTGGAAAACCCTACTGAGGGTTTTCCAAGGGCCAGATCCTGGCACTGGCTTATGCATCCCCTGGGTTGAGCACTCCTGGAACCAGGCACTGGAAGCAGCAGGACATTGTGGCTGGAAGGACCCACAGTGCCAGCAGCTGCTGCCACCAAAGCTCTAACAGCAACAAATGCATCATTTTGACGAGATACTACTAAATAATTCACAGGGAGCTGGGGATTAAGTCAATGTTGTTCTCTGACTCCACTAAGATTTAAAGCATGTCCATCAGGAAAAGCAGAAAGAAAGCCACATCCTGCCCCAGCCCATCCTGGGAGACCACAGCCCCTGCAGCCTGGCTGGCATCAGGCCCCAGCATGAGCATCAACAGCCCCCACCTGGTGGGGGTGGTCTGTGAGCTGGGGTAAGCAGCCCCTCTGGGAGCTCAGCATGCCATGGGAGATGCCACCACCCAAAGGGACCCAAAAGGGACCCATAAGGGACTCAAAAGGGACCCAAAGCCTGCATGGAGCCCATGCCAATGGCAACCCAGGGTCAGGAGTGGTGGCTCATCAACTCCCTGTCCCTCCAGCCCCAAGAAAGATGAGAGCAGCCTCAGAGAAGGAGCCTCTCATCCTGTCAGGAATAGTGTGACTAGCAGGACTAGGGCAGTGACCATTCCCCATGCTGGACACTGCTGGGGCACCTCCAGTGCTGTGTCCAGTTCTGGGCCCCTCGTGACAAGAAGGACATTGAGGAGCTGGAGCGTGTCCAGGGAAGGGAACAGAGCTGGGGAAGGGGCTGCAGCACCAGGAGTTGCTGAGGGAGCTGGGAAAGGGGCTCAGCCTGGAGAAAAGGAGGCTCAGGGGGAACCTTCTGGCTCTGCACAGCTCCCTGACAGGAGGAGACAGCTGGGGAGGTTGGGCTCTGCTCCAGGGAACAACAGACAGGACAAGGGGAACAAGCTGTGCCAGGGGAGGTTTAGATTGGATATTAGGGAAAATTCCTTCCCAGAAAAGGTTATCCAGCTCTGTCACAGCTGCCCAGGACAGTGGTGGAGTCCCCATTTCTGGAGGGACATAAAAGCTGTCCATACAGCTTTTGTGGTACTTGGGAGCATGGGTCAGTGGTGGCCTTGGCAGTGCTGGGTTAAGGATTGGACTTGATGGTGTGAGAGGGTTTTTCCAACTTAACGAATACTGTGATTCTACAATTTTACATAAAAGACTTGGCATTTTAAATACTTTGTGGAAGATTTAATACACACTCCTGTAAAGCAGAAGCTTCTTCAGGAACTCTCAGAGGGGCGAGAATTGAATGGCTGCAGGGAGGCACGGAGGGATGGAGGGATGCACACAGTGGGATGCAGGGATGGGGCTGGGGAGAGGCTTTACTCTGCTGCTCTGCAGAGGGTGAGACCACCATGCCTTACAACACAAGCTCCCTGCCTGCCTCACACAGGCTTTCAGTGACAGCAGCCTCAGGCAGCTATTTATATCCTGTCTCCATCACCTGCACGTGCCCCTCCTGCATTTTTCCTGCAATTTATCTGGGCCCAGAATTTTTCCAAAGCAAATCAGTGGCAAAATACCTCAATTCAAGGGGCTCAGACATGTCTGGAGCGGATTTCATGCCCGCTGCAGGTGTGGCCCAACTTCGGTGATGGTGTGCAAAATAATTTCTTTTGAAGACTCGGCCAAGCCAGCGACACCCAATCAAAGATGCAGCCTGGCATCCTTTCCCCTCATGGTGGGAGATCCTGGAGTCCCCACAGACAGGCCCTGCTGCTGCTCCCAGCCTGCCTGTCCCACTGTGGTGCCCATCCATCAGCTCACATCCCCTCCTACCTGCAGCTCTATCTCACTTTTTCTGCCAGGAGAATGTGAGTCAGGTTATTTTATGCTTCCATTCCTCAAAGGCTCATTTTATATAAAAAAGATGTTTTAAGTGCCTCAGGGTGTTTGGTTCCTCATTACTTCATAAAAGTGACATTAATAGCCAAGGAAGAGCACTGCCGAGTGCAATTATGGATGATGTTCCAGGTATGAAAGCTGCTTGGAGCCTGCTAATGTTTCCTAATTACAAGCCTTTTGGCACAGGGAGAGGAAAGGCACGAGCAGGGGGATGGAGAGCAGTGATGGGGCTGAACCCTTCACGAGGAAGGAGAACAGGAAGGAGAAGAGAGAGCATGGAGATGGAGACAAGCTCCATCTTCACCAAGGCCCCAGGACTAGCGCAGGGAAGGATGCTCAGCCTGGCTCCGCTGGCTGTGACGGCCTGGCACCCCACACCAGCCTTGTGGGGCACTGCTATTCCCACTGTGACTCCTCTGGCTTCCCACCAGCATTTCCCCCCTATAAACAGTGGGGTTAAAAGCATGGAATGCCCTGGATCACATAAGGATCAGCTGGACAGATGGAACTTACCCCTGAAGGTGGGTTGGCAGTCCAGCCCAGCTCGGCCGTTGCCGTCCGCGTATCCATCAAAGTTTCTGAGGAAACAGAAGAAAAGGAAAGTAAACTAGTTATTCCATAAGTTTCCCATTACTTTATGAGCACAAAGATGTGGGAAAACACTCAGTTGCTTTCCCAGAGTATGCACCTGACCCTTGGAGAGCTCAGGAATCAACAGCAGCTGCCCAAATGGACTCAAGGCAGTTTTGCTCTGGAGCAAACGATGCAGGGCAAGACTCTTGGCAAGGAGTCACGGCCTGAACCCAGCTCATCCTGCCAGCTCTGACCCTTCCCTGCTCAGGAAAGGGAAATACTATCACCAACACAAAAAAAAAAAAATAAAAAATCAAAAGATGCTGTATTTCACAGTCACATCATTCCCTACTTCTAGACGTAAAAAGAAAAAAAGCCAAAACAACAAAGCACAACAAGAATAATAGCGAGAGCAACACCATAAAGAAACAGATGGGGAAAACCCTCCAGGTTTTATTTATTTGTTTGCAGCAAGCAGACATGCAGATTAATTGCCTCAATTCCTGCATCCCGACCAAACAGAAGGAGGAGACGTGCCGCTGGCAACTGGCAGAGCTGAGCATCTCCAATCCCTCCCCTTTCCTGCGTGGTCCCAGGTATTCACAGCAGTGCCAGGGAAAGGGGTGCAACCAGAGAAATAAAGGTCAGGAAATCAAAATCAGCCCAGGAATCTGTGCTGCTGCCGGGCTGCTGCTTTTAATCTCCCCACGGCTGCTCCAGCAATCACAAGCGGGAAACAAGACTCCAATTAATCTTCCAACCCCTCCCTTTGCCGGCCGCTCCAGGATGTGAAGCTGGAGAAGCGAGAACGGGCATTCCCCGCCCTGGCAAGAGCGATAAACGCTCCCGAAACCCCTCCCAGGAGTGAGCCTGGCCCCGGGGCAGGGAGAGCAAGGCAGTCCCCAGCATGGAGTGAAGAGGGGCTGGGAGCTGGCAAAGCTTCTGCACCCCAAAGAGGCCCCGGGATGCTGCAGTGACACTGCCAGGGATGTTCACAGCCCACAGCACCCCTGCTTTGCACGGTGCCAGCCTGGTCCTGCTCACAGTGCCCTTGGAGAGGAGACGTTTCACTCCTGCACCACACGGGAACAGAAAAGCGTGATGACCTTCACGCTGTCACACATCACTTTATAGTTTTGGTCATTTTCCATTTGGCAGAAGGCAGCTCAAAATGAAGTCTCCCAGCTGCAATTCCTCTCCAGCCTTGAATCATGGAATCCAGGAATGGTTTGGGATGGAAAGGACCTTAAAGCCCATGTAGTTCCACCCCCTGCCATGGGCAGGGGCACCTTCCACTATCCCAGGTTCCTCCAAGCTCCGTCCAACCTGGCCTTTGACGCTTCCAGGGATCCAGGGGCAGCCACAGCTTTGCTGGGAAGCTGTGCCAGGGCCTCATCATCCTCCTAGTGAAGGATTTCTTCCCAATATCTCATCTAACCCTGCCCTCTGGCAGTGGGAAGCCATTCTCCTTTGTCCTGTCCCTCCAGGCCCTTGTCAAATGGGGGCTTGTGCTCCAGGCCTCCAGCAATTTTCTACTCTCACCACCCTTCACCTTCCCACCACCTCCACGCCTTCCTTCTCTTCCAGACACCCCAGTTCCAAATTAGACAGCCACTATTAATCCTTGCAACAACCCTTCAAATGAGCAGGAAGAAGTGTACATGCTTAAATGGATGTGGAGGTGTACAGGCCATGCAAACATCTCCCAGTGTCCCCTGCCAGTGGGCTGCATGGTGAGGGATGCTCTGAGAGCCCCTAAAACACTTGGTGCTCTTCCTCAAAGCAAACAGGGTGTCCTTGTGCCATGCAGGGGAAACTGAGGCAGCAGGGAACAGGGAGATATGGGGACCATGTCCAGGCTGGGACCCAAGCTGGCCCATCCACCCACTGTGATAAATAAGGACAGGCTCCATTACAGGAAAGGCACTTCTTCCAAAGGTTTATTCAGAAAGGCTTTTCCCTCCATCATCTCCCTTCCTGTTCCACACACTTACAGCTTCCTTCCCCAGGCCTTGACAGAGGAATGTACTTTTGATAAAGCACAGGCGCCCCGGGGGACAGCAGCACGCGAGGACCAGCTCTGCCCCAAGATGACACTCACCAGGACCCCTCCCAAAGTCTCACCCCTTCCCTCCTCTTGAGTTCCTTCCCAAAGGCTCCACATTCTGGAAGGAAAGCAGGAAGGCACAGCAGCAATGCTGAAGAAGACCTCAAAATAACTAAGTAAATAGAGAAATTAATTAACAAGGAATTAATAAATGGAAAGCAATCACAGAGAAGCTTTCACTTTGGATGTTTCTGGAGGCCCCAGGTGATTCTGTGGCCTGTGGCCAGGGAGGTCACATTCAAGAAGTTTCTACCATAGATGCAAAGTTTGTGATGAAAAATGTGGAACATGTAAGGTTTTCTTAAGAAAGGATGCTCATTAATGTTTGATCTTTGTAACTTTCATGCCTAATCAACAAGAAAGGAGATTTCACCCGTGAAACAGCAGCTCACAAGCTCTAAGTGATGTTCAGGTGCTGGAAAGAGAAATTCCTTCTTGGTAGAATTGCCTTGTTAAGGTCTAGGGCTCCACATGTTCCTGTGATCTCAGTCCTAGGGGGGAAGCTTGACAGCACTTGGGAAGAAGGATGAGGATGAGTGTGAGGTGCCACTGAGAGTGGGCACACAGAAGGCAGAACTTAGAGGCCACAAGGACATTTGGCAGAACTCCCAAGCCAAGGAAGAAACAAATAAACCCAACCCAGCAATTGTGCTGAAATCAGCCCTGACTGGGTGCAAGGCAATTCCTGCAGGGGCAGATCATGACCAATGACTCACAGACCACTGATCCAAGAAACCACTGACCCAGAAGAAGAGAAAGACTGAGCATGTGGACTAATTAGCATGGGAAACAACACAGTCATTAACCAACAGAAGATAGAATATCAATTAATAAGATAATATTGTAGCCAATAAATGCTAATTATTTTGATTGCTATAATGTATAAATAGTAAAAAGCTTCAATAGTTGGAGTGCTCGAACACCACCAAGCCCCCAGGCTTGGGCAACTCTGAAATAAATAATGTCTCTCTCAAGAGTGTAATTATTGGCTTGCTGCATACTGGATCCCATTTTTGTGAACAACACTTGCACTTCCATGGCTCCATGTTTCCAAAGCAATTTGCAAAGCAAAGGAAAAAGAAGGCTGCGAGCCTGACCCCCTACAGACCATCTCCTGCACAGATCCTGTCCTGTCTCCCAGAAACACCTGCCATAGACAAGATCCATAAAGTGGCAAAATGATTAATTTGGGAGGTTTTTGTTAAATACAGTAAGACGGTTAAATCTCCCTTTCGAGTTCAAACTCGTGCTGAGTTCACCCAACCCTGTGACTGCAGAGGCACTGGCATCAGAAGGACATGGCTCAGCAACTTCCTATTGACCTCTCCTATTTCCTCTTGGAGGAAACCTTGGATTTTACTTCATTTTCTGGGATGAAAAAGTGACACTGTGACCTTGGTGGGGCATTTATGGCCAGGCTGCTTGGGGCTATGGCTGCTGAGCATCCTCTTTCAACAGGAGAGGGTTCACAGATCCCAAATCCTCACAGAGAAATAGGGAACAAGACAGAGATCCCAGCACCTACATCTGCAAAATATCCCTACAGGCAGGGGAACACAGGATCAACCCCCCACCTATCCATCACTTGGGACTGGGCAAAGAGGACAGACAGGGAACACTGCTAACGAGGGGATTAGTGCAGATCAGTGCCTGAGCAGCCCTAATGAGTAGAGAAGCCACAAGGACACCTTGCACCTTCCCTCCCACCTGCCTCGCCCTTCTGCGAGGACCAGTCCTCGTTAATTGGCACAGGGTATTAATTAAACCCCCAGGGGAACATCCTTTCCCCTGCTTCTGACATCCAGCACAGCATCACTGGCCACGTCGAGTGAACCGTGTCACCTGTCACCTGCATCAAGCAGTGCCACCATGCCAGGCCCTGTGCCCCAGACACTGCCACCCCCTCCCCTGCCCAGGCACGCTTCTCCAGCATCTCCCTCCACGCCTGCCCACCTGCACGTGGGCACAGCAGGTACCCAGGAATGCTCTGCTGTCAGGAGGAAGCTCAGCACGTTAGCTGGGAGAAGTCTCTGGGATGGGAGGCTCTGCTGGCCAGGCTGTGACTGCCCAACACCTCATTAGGGGAGAGGAGCTCTGCTACCGAGAGCTGAGCTCTCTTGGAGTGAAGAATCTTCAGCTGTATACAGTAGATTTTCTTTAATGGACACATTACTTTAAACTAAGCCTTCACCATCTGTTCCAGTCCCTAATTATCAATACAAAAACAAACGTCTACTCACAATTACACTCGTAACAAGTAAAGATGCCAGCAATTAGAATGCACCAGCTTCCCTGTGCCGAGCAGTGCATCCATCTGGGATGGCACTTGTGTGATCCAGGCAGGGAGGACTCGCTGCTGTCCCGGGCTCCCCACACCCTCCTGGGCAAACCTGCTCAGAGATGATGCCTGCGGCAGGATAAGCTGCGCCTCAGAGGAGTGAAGGATGGGCTGGCATCCTTCCAACAGCAAGGAAAAAATAAGTTATTTGGGCGAGAATAGCCTTCATCTCACACCAGCTGATGCCGTCTTGCCAACCACTCTTCCCGCAGGATTGAAGCCTCTTCCAGAAAAACCTTCCTGAACTGTCTAAAATAAAGCAGAATTTATTTCCTGAAATTCCCAGCCTGAAACCCGTATTTCAGACCTCCCGAGGGCAGGTTCTTGCCGATGATGCCATGAGAAGGTGGCACTTTTCCGTGGAAGGGGGCGGGGTCTGGCTGCAGGCAGAGGCACACCCGAACTGACCAAACCTGATGGCGTTTTGACGCTGTTATCTGGAAAGAAAGAGATACAACAACAAATTTTCTGCTCAGGGAGGCCACAAAGACACTTCTACAAGTGCATCACTCCTCAATAACTGCCTCGGGTCCCTCTCCCGAAGCAAGGAACAGCAGCTCTCTCCCTCCTGCAAGAAGATAACGGCAGGAACCAGCCCAAGGCACTAGAAAGCAAATGCTTGGGCATATGTAGAGAGACACAGGCTTGTCTAAGACAACCAAGAGGAAAAAGATAGAAATTAAGCAAAATAAGGAGAGAGGAGGCTTGATAACAACAGATGGGGAGAGGGAGATTTGGAAAGGATGCCAGCTGCTGGAAATAAGCCCCCCAAGATAGGTGGGGAGCAGGGAGGTGGGTGCTGATAGCTGAGCCTTTGGAGGGAGGGGAGATGGTAGGGCAGGTGAGTGAGGGGTGGGGCAGGGCTCGGGTCTGGAGGGCAGAGGATGCTCCACAGGTGGGATCCTCAGAGACTCATCCTGATGTGCCTCAGTAAGTGTCAATGGGGCCAGCACAAAATCCAGCCCCAGAGCACACCCCTGGGCACCCCCAGCCCCACAGCGTGGTTTTCTGAAGGGGAACAATAGCAAGACTTCTTTTCCATAAGGAAAGCACTATATTTTCCCCTCTATTTCACGCTCATAAATGCCAAGCTTGCTTCCTACCTCTTCCTTCCCTTCCGAGAGCTTCAGCAAAATCAGCCCAAGGCAAACGCACAGCTTGGGAAGCTTCTGTCCAAGTTTGGTGACATTACCAGGGAAAGGGAATGACAGGGAAACAGAGCCAAGACGCTTTATTCTCAAGCTTAGTGCTAAATAACATTAACTACTATGGTTTTGCAAGCTTTGCCTTCCCGGGGCTGTCGTGACTTCAAGCCATGCCCATGTGCAGGTGGCACCATGGCTTCCATCATCACCACTCCATCCACTCGTGGTGTGCATCACGCCCCTTGATGCCAAGGAAAGTCCCACAGGTGCCAGCAGAATAATCAGAATTTAATCCTCACTGTTCCCATAGGTTAATTTATTCTCCACTCCACTCTGGTGAGATCTCACCTGCAGCACTGTGTCCAGCCCTGGAAGGACTGTGTCCAGCCCTGGAAGGACATGGGGCTGCTGGTGGGAGTCCAGAGGAGGCCAGAAAGATACCTGGAGGGATGGATCAGCTCTGCTATGAGGTAAGACTGAGAGAACTGGGATTGTTCAGCTTGGAGAAGAGAAGGCTCTCATATATTGCTGTTTCAGCACATAAAAGGGCTCCAAGAAAGCTGAAGGGGGACTGTGAAAAAGGGGCATGGAATTACAGGACAAGAAGGTATGGCTTCACACAGACAGAGACTACATATATGTTGGATATTGGGAAGAAGTTCTTCCCTGTGAGGGGGGTGAGACACTGGCACAGGCTGCCCAGAGCAGCTGTGGCTGCCCCTGGATCCCTGGAAGTGTCCAAGGCCAGGCTGGACGTGGCTTGGAACAACCTGGGACAGTGGAAGGTGTCCCTGACCACGACAGGTGATGGAACAATAGGAGCCTTAAGGTCCTTCCAACCCAAACCATTCTGGGATTCTGTAATTCCATGAAAGTGTTCAAGCACAGACCAGGAAGTTGCCTGAATTCCTCTCTATGACCACACTTCTAACCACAAGTCCAGGGTCGCCTGTACAAGTTTTTAATATATCCTGAAATTTAGAACTAGGCTAGGAAAAAGCAGGAACACAAAATCCAGGCAGCTCTGCCACAGGGGTTAAGGCAGTGAGCTGGTGGACACATATCCCACCCAAAATGTCTCTTCTGCTGTAGGAGTCCCCATTTGGATCCTGCTTGGAACCGTGAGGGGAGCGCTGCCATGCCGGAGCCAGCGGCCGCACAGCAGGAATGCGGTGGCATCTCCCAGATGGTTTAATTACAGCACTGGAGTGGCAGCAAAGGTACGAGCAGGATCAGCCTCTCCCCTCCAACAAGAGCTGCTGCTCTTCACAGCTTCCTGAGAGCACTGACTTCCCCCAAGCCGCTTCCAGCATCTCTGTGCTTTCAATCAAAAATATTACAGCAACAACTAATTACGTCCCATCATTCCCAGGGCTCTCTGCCTTTAATGGTGCATTTTGCTGCTACCGAACGACGGTGGAACGGCTCTGCAAGTGCATAACGAGCTCTCCCCATCAATCTCCCACGGGTTCGTTATGAAGGATTACCCACCAAGTAACAAAGCCAGACACAGAGGGGGAGGATGTGCTAAACAACAACAAGTCAACAGAAAATATTGCCTTCCTGTATTTTAAGGGTCCGTGCGACCCTCTCGGCAGAGAGGAGCAGCCGAGGCGGCTCTGCAAAGACATCCCAGCCATTGCCAGCATGAGGAGATCAGTGGTGGCCAAAAAACCCCTCACTTCCAGCTGGAAAAGGAAGGAATTTCTATATATCAGGCGAGGACAAGAGTGCTGTGTCAATTTGTGATGGGATGCATTAAGCTGTGGCTGCACAGCACAGTCCTGGCCTCCTCCAGGATCCCCCGTCAATGCCATGGATTTCAGCGTGCAATGAAGATGCATCACAGCAGGGCAGGCGATAACTTAATGAAGCTCAGATTTGGGGGTGTTTGCTCAGCAACTACAGAACAACTTTATCAATAAAGCGCTGCCTGCTGTGCCACAGGATGAAACGCTCTAATTGCAAGTGGCAAACACTCCCCACATCAGGATACACTAAATTGAAATATGCTGGTTGATGTGCCTGAAAGCACCCAATCAAATACCTGCTTCCATTTTTGCAAGTGTCCGTGCATTCATCCACACGCACGGCAGGAGAAAAACCCAAACCAAAACCCCAGCCAAAAAAAGTTCAGGAGGTGATGCAAAGTCAGGACCGTATGGATCAAGTCCTGTTTACAACTCTCACTCCACCTCCAGCCCCAGCATCTCCCCTTGGTTTGCAGGCTCCAAAGGGACTTGACCCAGTGTGGGTATGTGATGTTGGACAAGCTCAGATGAAGCCATACAATCCATTTATCATAATCCTACCAAGGAGAGAGACAGTAAATCAAAGAGACAACCTGCCTGCAAATAAATTACTGAGGGGAGGGAGAGGGGGAGAGGGATAGAGAGGAAGAGAGAGAGAACTGCAGAGGGAGAGATAAGGGAAAGGGAAGGAAATGACAGAGAATTACCCAAAAATGCACACATCACAGGAAAAAAAACAAACAAAAGGGAACAAATCAAATGGAAAGATAAGAGAAAAAAAGATAGGGCTTTCAATACCTTTTGTTTTCTAAATTGCAAACCTATTTTAGAAAATTTGGAAGCAAGTTTTCAACTATCAGGAACTCATTTGCCCCTGTCATGACAGTATCAGTTGCTGATATCATAGTTTTTATAATTGCACACAGGCTCAGGATACCCAAAATCCACACACACCGTACGCACAGGCCACCATCCATATATCATCATTTACAGTTTGGCAACTCAAAGTCAAGCAGCAACAAGGGCTGAGAGAGCCCTTTAATGAACACCCTGGCCCCCCAAGACAGACCCAGCCATGCCAAGGGCCCATTCAGGGCAGGCAGATGATGCAGCTGTCGTTCAGGAGAACATTTTCCAGAACAATGTCACTATACATTTTAATCCTCATCCCTGCTTTCTTGAGGCTGGGCTGCCAGCAAACCTCTCAGAACGCCGCAGCCTGCCCCAGAAATCACCATATGTCAGGTTTGGCATGTAACTCACTTCATCCTCCACAAGATGTGGAAGAGGAACTCAGCCAACCAGGAATGGGCAGAGGCTCTCCCAGAAACCTTAACCTCCAAAAATCTTTGCAAGACTGCCTCAGAGAAGGTCCAGCTAAGCGGTGGAGAAGGTCTGGTTTGAAGGAAAGATCACTTAGTTTGGGCAGAGCACTCATTTGCTCTTCAGCATCCATCAGATCACCCCTCAAGGGCACAGGGCAAAGCAGATGAAGGCAGAAGGTCAGATGCCTGAGGATACTCTGTCCCTTGTCCATGTAGTCAGGTGGTTCCAGCATAGGCTGGGCACAGCAGGCTCACGTCACTGGACTCTTTGGGTGGAGACCAGCTGGCTGGGACACCCATCTCACCAGCCGAGAGAACAAGGAGGATCCAGAACCCAAATCCATCATACATCCTGGGGGAGCACTGAGTCTTGAGAATAATCCAAACATTGTTGAGTAATGATGCCAACAACTTCCTATTTTCCACTACTTTTCCGTAGCTCACATCTTGGTCAGCATCCAAGGACCCACATGGGCTGCATGTGCTGTGCTCCAGCCAGGTTCAATGGAAGCAGGTGAGCTCACCCACAAGGACATTCTGCCAGGAGCTCCTCTCTTGAGAAAAGGGAACTTCATCACACTATCAGAAAGCAAGGAACTCCAAAAAGAGATAAAAAATAATAAATACAAGCAGCATGTGAGATTTTGCAGACAAGGGCCATTGAAGCCTAATGAGTTCCGTGGAAGTGGGCTCCTTATCAGCTGGGATTCCCTGGAAATGAGAGCCTCTAAACACAGAATTAGTCGTCTGGGAAGATAGAGCTGCCATAAACATCAGTAGCATCTGCAATTACACGTGCTAGGATGAATTACAAGGATACACACTCTTCATGCCTGGATCCACGGGACCCATGGGACTGCAGGGGATCTCCCAAGCAGCAGGCTCACATATGTCTTACAGGGGCACGTGCTCGTCTCCAAAGTCAGCTTCCAATGCTGGAGTTCAGTGGGTGCACTGAGCTTTGGTGAATTCATGTGTCAGACCTGTCCCCTCCCTTCCCCACAGCTCTCCATCCCCGCTGGATTTATTTTGCCTTACTCCAGGGTAGCACCGCCTGTGAGGAAAACTCTAAAAATCAAAACATTTATCCTGCGTTTCCCTACACGCCATCACATCTTTAGAGATTCAGGATGAGTCACTGTCTTGGACCATGTTGTTCTCCAGAAAAGCTTCACGTTTGCTACAAAAACAGGCGTCTCATGGAGCCCTAAATCTGAAATGCCAGCCCTGCTGTCAGAGAGCCCTCGCGCCCCGAGCTGCACCTGGCACCGTCCAGCTCCTATTTACTCGATCTTATTTTAAAATGTCAGAGGGATTCTGCATGAGCCACAAACATGACAGACTGCTCAGAGCAAGCACTGCCAGGGGACTCAAGCTTAGCCTGGGCACAACTGTTCCCAGCACAGCCAAGGGCTTGGTTCCCCCAGTCACCAACACTTCCCACCCCAGCACAGAGCAGCTGCAGCCACATTGATCCTCTACTTTTTAATGCCACTTCTGACACATACTAAAACCTTCTGGTGGGCCAGCCAAAAATTTCATGAGTAAGTAAGAACTAAAAAACAGCATTTCTGTTCCACCCATGCACAGGGGATCTCAGGGGAGAAGAGGAGGGAAAGCAGCAGGGCGAGAGTGGAATCACATGGGGACGCTCGGCTGCGCTGGAGATGACGAGCGATCCGCAGCTGCGGGAGCACAGTCGTGGAGGGGAGGAGGTGGAAATGTTGAACCTCAAACGGAGCAAGCTGCAAAAGCGGGAGCAAGCTGCAAAAGCAGGAGCAAGCTGCAAAAGCGGGAGCAAGCTGCAAAAGCATTGGCTCCTGCTCCGCCCCCCAGCCCCGCGCCGGCCGTGCCGAGCATCGTCTCTCCGGCTTCGGCACCATATGGAGGCAGCTCGCGAGTGCAAACGAGGCAAAGAGCAATAAATCTGTGCCACCACAGCAGCACACGGGGCTGCCAGCAGCACAGGGAAGTCTCCGTCAGGACACGGATGGGAGCGGGGAAGGCTCTGCCTGCATCCCTGAGAATGCCTTGGTGGAGAAGCCCATCACCCACCCAGTCCCCCCACCATCAGAAAGAGACATAGCAAAGCCAACAGGTCCATTGGAAAGGGCAGAGCACCTCATCAGCAGACCCTGCTGGGTTCTTTGCTCTGGCTCCACATCCAAATGCCTTGGTATTCCCAAAATGTCCTGGAAACTCATCCTGGGCTCTCCTAGCTTTGCTTTTTCTTTTTTTTCTTCTCCACTTTTAATTTTGAGCAAACAAGCAGAGGCCAGGATCTGTAACTATCCCGCAACCTATCCAAAAAGCTTTCCTATCAGTCTGAGCCGCCTTTAGGTACATACACACACACACAGCTGGTCTAGTGAGTGTTTTGAGATTTCCAAACACCCATTCACACAAAGTGCCAGCTCCTATGGGCCAGTGGGGCTGGGTTAAATCCTTGCCCAAATTCATCAGCAATGACCAGCGACTGTAATCACCTTGGAAGATGCTCTTCATCAACAGGGATTCAGGACCCTTTGTTGTAAGCTCGTGGTGCACCATCCAAATGGTGCTGGAAGCAGTGGGCAAACAGCTGCCTGCCCCCCAGCTCATACCAGCACAGAAGGATCCCCCCATGCCAGGAGCCTCTTCTGTGAGAAGGGAGGAAACACGAGCACTACTCTAAGTCAACCTCAAATTACAAGATTTTTCTCAGCGCCATTCTTAGGCTGAGCTTTTCCTGCAAGCTGCAGTGCCCAGCTGAGCGGCTGCACAGCCACAGCTCCCATGGGCCCCAGGGGTGAGGAAGGGGAGGAGGAAGAGGAGGATGCTAGCAGGAGGTGCTACTTGGCAGCCAGCCTGCCTGGCACACCCCTGCCTCCAGCCCCAGCGCCTGCGCAAGCTGGGAAAAGGCTCCAGCATGAGGACGGCCATCTGCGTGCCGGGAGCCGCGCCAAGGCGGGTTCAGGGATTATTTTTTCCCCTCCTCCTCAGGACAGTCTTCTTTCCAAACGCTGACTTTACACATGGGTGACACCTCACCAAAAAACTTCAGCAGCATTGCAGTAGGTAACCAAGGAGAAGTCCCCCAGTCAGCCAGCCCAGTCACTGACCAAAGCCCAGGAAGTGCCTGCGATCTGTTGCAGGTGAGGGATGGTCCCGGCACAACCAGAACAGCTCCATTTCATGCAACACCAGCTGTGCTCATTTTTAAAGCATTGCTGGTTGATGATAAAGTTCCCCTGAAGCTCATCTCCATACCCACCTCTTCTCCTGATGACGGTGACCCATCCTCCCTGATTGTGGTTTCCTTGCTGAAATAAATCACTTTAAGTGCGCATTGTGCTCTGGGTCTCATTACTGTTCATCATCTTCTGTGCAACGGAGCTGTCACATCCTCACAAACTCTGTCACCTGGGCGACACAGGAGCCATTTGGGAGGGCAGGCAGGTGGGAAGAAAGTGCCCAGGGCTTGAAAGGGAACCAGCTTCCCATTCCTCTTGTCTGCAGTATTTGAATAGTGGGCTCACCCCCCTCATGGCACAAAAGCTCAGGAGAACAAAAGCAAGAAGGAGCAACGTGTCCGAGATGAGATCGGTGCACTAAGGCCCCAGATGGATGGTAGCAGGAGTGGCACATGCACCTTGATGGCCAAGAGGGTCTTCCTTCAGCAAGTTATGACCCTGCTAGAAAATCTCCTGCAGAAGAAGTGGAAGAAACTCTCCTCCTCCCATTTGGAGTAGAAACATCTAAAGAATGGAAGGAGAAAGAGCAGGCATGGGAGCAGCAAGATGGTGACCAATCCATCTCCAGGTGGATTCTAGGCAGCACCATGCCGCAGTCCTCATCACAGATGGGTGCTTCCAACTCCACGAGGTTGCTCCAGATTAATCCAGAACAGAAGACTGGGTTGTGCTGCACAGTAAATTAAAAGCTCTTTGCCAAAAGCCCACAAGGACCCACCAGGCACCAGCAACACAAAGGCACTATTTGCCTATCCCATCACTTTTGAAAGACAAACACTCAGAAGGAGAGAAAGGAGTGATTAAGGCTGCTGCTAATCTTGGAGTGTCCACAAAGATGGGTCTGCTGGGTTTTTTATCAAGGACAGAGTGTCAGTACAACCAGCCCCCAGATGGCCATTGGTCCTGTGAGGGCTGGGACCAGCCTGGAATGAAAAGCCAACTCACAGCCAGGAAGGAGCTGCTCACCCATAGCCATGCAGCCAACGCCTGCATCCCTGTGCATCAGCACAGCTCCCTGGGGAAAGAGGCTGTTTCCTGGCCAGATGTTTGGGAGGGTGAAAAGGTTTGGGTTTCCCACCAAGTACTAAACACCTACAAAAATCCTGGAGCATGGCTATGGAGAAGACACACTCTTCTCACACATTTCACAAGGTCAACATTTGCACCTGTCTAAAACTCTTCATCTCACTCATCCCATCACACCTTCACAGGAAAACACCTCTCGCTGCTCTGGTGACCATGGCAGGAGAAGGCCCCCAGAAACATCAGCAGGAGAAAAACCCCACAGATGCAGAAGATCTCCAGAAAAAAGTAGGAGAAAAACCCTGCAGGTGCAGAAGATTCCCAGAAATGCAGAAGACCCCCAGACACGTCATCCATCAGTGCCAGGAAGGATTCCCCAGGTGGTCCCTGGGGCTCTGCTCAGCTCTCCCAGCATCCCACCCCACCATCCCAAGCATCCTGCTGCAGCCTGGAGACCCCTGTGCCCCCTCCTCGCCCAGGGCACTCGCACACATGTTCGCACACGCCAGCACGGAGCGGGAGGGGAAGCCAGGCTGCAGGAATAACACAGGCACACAAACAAAAGAGCACAAGCCATTAATCTGGGTGAACCAGAGGAAATGAAATCATTATGTCTGCAGCTACAACATCCCGAGGAACAAATTTCCTGCCTGGATAATAAATGGATTCTTTTGTTTCACATTGGCCCCAACCACGTGACTCTCTTGGCCTATTCCTCATCCAAAACATCTTGCTGTATAAATACCCAGACGGGTTTGAATTTCAGCTGCTAAAAATATGTTTTAATTATAATAATATATAATAATAATAATAACAGAAAAAAAATCATCTGGATCTACAGGCTCCCCTTGCCTCCAAAACAACCTCTGAAGGCTTTCCAGCAGGCAAGCAAGCAAACAAAAAGTCCCAAATTGCCAAAAACAGCTGAATAGCACAAATGCAGCCTTTAAAAAATGACTGAGGCACCTGAAAGCAGCTTCAGGTTAATGCTTGCAATAAATAATCCCTGCCAGAAAGAAAAATTATGGGTGCATGAAGATTTGAAGCACCGATGGCCCAGAAGTATCTCCTAAGTACCTCCCAGCAGCAGGACACAACCAAAGGCACATGGCACATCAACAACAGCTCCAACCTTGGGGCTGTGCAGGTTTCCTTCTGAGCCAGTTTTTCTTCTGGTGGCTCACTAGAGCTTGGGATTTATCCATTGGATGGATGGGGGGAATGCAAGATCTGGCCTCCTCTGGCTTGGCAAGATGCTCCTCAGCTGCAGGAGTCTCCAGGGATGCAGACCTTGAAGAGAGCTGTGTGAATGACTGGTTGCAACCATTCCTTTAATCTGCAACTCCATCACATCACTCACTTAAAACCACTTTTGCATCTAATTGCATATTTTGCTTCTGCTTTCAGCTCCTTTTCGCTCGCCTTCCCAGCTTCACCAACACATTGCAAGCACTGCAAAAAGTTTCAAAACAAGACGCGGTTTTGAAGCCAAACATCAAAGTGCCTTCGTGCACAAAGTCTAAATTGTTTGGATGTTAAAGAGAGACCTCCAGGCAGAGAAACAAGCTCAAAATCCCCCTCCAGCTAGCAGGCAGCCATGGGCAGAAGATCAGACCAAGCCCACCATGCTCAACCACAGCTCTTACTCGGGGTTGGACTGGTTCTCCGTCAACCCAAACATCTCAGCACCCAATGACTTCTCTTCAGTTCCACACAAACACACACAGAGGAAACCCCTGGTGCATCACGCCAGCAGAACCTCAATTTTGTTTTCCTTTGAGGGTCACCTTTAATTCCAATTATATTTTGGATGCTGGGGAAAGCGTCCAAGAACAGCTGCTGCCTCATTTCTGTTGCTTATCACCGCTGTTACTTCAAGGAAGAGGAGGGGGGGTAAAAAGAAAAAAAAAACCATTCCTTGGAAACTAAATATTTACACACCCACATAGGCTAATCCCAGCAGATCCAAGGGTGGGAAGTCTATTTAAAAAACATCCCTAATTACTTTCCCATTTTAAAGGGAATAATCTGGCCATTAGCTCAAATGCTTTACTTAAGTAATCACTTATTTTTCAAGAGGAATAATCTGCTGGTGTGTGCACAGACAGGAGGAGACTGAGAAAACATTTTTAAACCCTTTCCTTAGGTACAGCTGCTGACAGCCAAGTGGCACGGAGGGGTTGAAGGAACCAAGGGGAGTCAGGAAGTCAAGACATGCCACCCTTGGGAGGCCACCCCTGGAGCATGGACAGGGCCACCTCATGCTCTGACACCTTGCCGGTCCCTGGATTGCCCCACAAGGAAACTTTGTTGGGAAAAGGGGGATTCTCAAAGCAACATGGGAAAGAAAAATGGGAATAGACTCCAAAAGGCCAGAGGTCCCCTCACAACAATGCTCTGGCAAATGCCCCCATCCCTCCCAGCAGGGCCAGGAGCAGGGAAACACAGCAGGTTGATACTGCAAAACCCTGATTTATCAAGAGCATCTTGCAGTCCCTTTTTCCTGATGTATTAACGAAACATTCTCTTATCAGAAAATAAAGTGGTTTCTGCTGGAAAAAAATGACAGTAATCCAGACATGGGGATGTACCGAAGGATTTCCAAAATGCCCCCCGTAACAGCAAAGCAAAGAGCAGCAATTTGCTAATTGGCAACAGCCACTGCACTGCTCGAGGAAAGGGCTGGAACCCTGAGCATGGGCAGGAGTTTGATTATAAGACACGCACGGTGGATCATTTAGAAAGATAAAACCGCGCTCGCTCTGCCGCAGCCAGCTATTAAAAGTGGAGAATGTTATTTCAGGTAATAAAGAGCAGGACCTGAGGACCAGCCTGGGAATTCAAATTTACAACTTGTATCAAATTCATCTGCTGTAAAACTCCACCTAGTTTATAAGTTTCTCACCAACTTCATAAAACATGTTTTATTATTATTGTTTTCTGACGCTCCTGCCTTAATAAAATTCCTCTCCCGGCCTGTGTGGGTGTTGCATTATAAACATTTGCACTTTGATTCATTCAAGACTGCAGAAAGCTTTCAAGGTAACCTATTAGGAATACTTTAAATGGTTCAAAGACATCCCAGTTTCCCTGGAATGCCGCAAAGCTTTAAAGAACAAAATAAAAACGTGCCTTGCTGCAAACCACCTCCAAAAATCTGCTGGGCTGGTGACTCAGGAGATGGGAGTGACCATGCAGGCCAGCCAGGAGGGGTCCAAAGTGGGAAAACACAGGAGTTATCAGGGCACAGGGTAAGGTGGGCACCCACCCATCACTCCCCAAGCCCCCTCGCCAGAGAGCTGGAGGGATTTATTAACAAAAGATTCTCTTGGGGATGATGTGGGTGCATCCCACTGGTGGGAAGCAGCCAGACCGTTTTTTGGGGATGCTGCTGAGTTGTTCCTACTGGTGGGAGGCAGCTGGACTGTTTTCAGGGATGCTGCCAAGTGGTTCCCACTGGTGGGAGGCAGTCAGACCATCTTCCCACAAGTTAAGGACCCAGCCATGCAAAAGCAGGGATTTCCTCATCCCTGATCAGCCCTGACAAGAGGAGCCCAGCGCTGGCACACAAAGCAGAGCTGGAGGGGGCTGGGAGCAGCATCCTTCTCAAAGCAGCTCCTTTTCTTCTGCCTCACCCACAGCCCACAGAAGTTAAGGAGCAGCTTTTCATGGCTTTGAGCAGGCTCTGGAGCCAGGCTCTGAGCAGCCTCCCTCCCGCGGGCGCGCAGCAGCGCCGCCAGCGCGGCGATAACCCACGCACGGCATGAGAATAAGAGCTGAGTTTTAGAAGGATGCTGAACACAATTAGCTCGTGCCTTTACAGCTCCCAATCAGCCAGCAGCCACCTCCTCTCCTCCACCAAGGTGGCTGCAGCATCCAGGGGTCAGGGGGCACTGCCAGCTCGGGAGGGCTCGACCTGAGCTGGGTCCAAAGAAAAAGGCATTGATGCCTTTAATTCCTGCACAGCTGCTGCTTTTCTCCACTTGACTGAGCAAGAGGGAGGTTACCTGGCACAATGCACGTGGCTCAAGGAGTCACACAACCCTCCCCAGGAAACACAGTACAGAACTGATCCTCCTTTATGTCATTAAACCAGAAATTACGACTTTACAGTCCATCTCTGGTCACAATAACATCATTGCATGTGACTTCACAGTGCCTCTGTTGAGAGCCTGATGGGCTCAAACATCTTAGAGCCCCACCAGAAACTTCAGCTCAAAGAGCAAAGCACAGGTAGCAAAGGCCATAGATCTCCAGGAGATTCACCTACTTGTGTGGAGCTTCTGGAGAGCTTCAGCCAAACTCCACAGGGTGGGGAAGAGCTCTGTGCTCCAGATTCACTTGCAGCCAGGCCCATAATTTCCAGGACTAAACAAAAACTGCTTTAGAAATAATCACAGCAGAAGTGCAGGGATGAAGTGGCCACGTGGTAAAGGCAAATACATCTACGGAGCAGCCTCTCCAGCTCCATGGGTACATCATGGGAGGGAAAGGTCCTGGACTAGTCAAAACCATTACAAGAAGCACTTCTGACAGTACAATTGTGACAATTTTGTTACTTCCAAACACATTTGTTTCAAATGAAAAGCAAAGCCAGCACCAAACTGAGCACTCCAAGAGCATTCCACTTGTGCTCTCTCTCTACATGTCCACCCAATTCCTTGGGCATTTGGAAGTAAGAAGCTACAACACCAAGGTCAGCCCCAGACTGTCTGCAGTACATCAGGCTGTCTCCCTCTCAGTTCCCCCCCACCCCGTTCAGAGGGCAGGGAATGCCCGGTGAGCCCAGAGCAGCCCCCCACAGCTCCTCCCATTCTCCTCCTGCCCCCTGAGGACAGTTTTCCTTTTAACTCTTCTGCTGAGTTCCCAGTTTTCCTGGGGAAGATGCAATTCACACCCTCTGCCTGTTCTGCCGTGATTTAATGTCTTTTGAGCAAAATGCAACTATCCTCACATCAACAGGGCCCTAGTGAGGAGGATAATGAGCCAGCTCCAACCCTGCAGCTACGGAAGTGGCTGAAGCAAGCAGAGGCCTCGAGTAATCAAAGGCCCATCCCTGGCCTCTGATCGCTGAAAAAGAAATGAAAAACCTCCATAAAACTTCAAACACTGCCATTCCCTGCTCCATTCCTCCATCATGGTGTAGGTTTTAACACCAGGAGACAAGTGACCAACACCAGCTCCGGGTACCCCCAGATCTGTCACACCCAGCTGCATTTTGGGTGTCACCTGCCAGGTCACCCACAGCACCCCAGGGCAGAGAGAGAGCAGACACAGCAGCCCTGCTTGCCCAGGTTTTGGGGCTCAAGGAGAAGCAGGCCCCATCCTGAGCTGAAGGTGACTTGTCCTGCCCCAGGACACACAAATAAAGGTGTCCCCCTGCTCCGACCTGCAAACAGGAAGAAAATAGAAAAAGGGAGGGAAAGATGTGGACATGCAACAGGTATGGGCTTTGCAAGACTTCAGAGGCTTCCTGGGAGACAGTAGAGCCAGGAGCAGAGAGCAACCAGCGTGCTAAACTGCCCATCCTCTCATAAAAATAATACATAGTCAGGCAAAGACACCAAAACCCAGCTGCGCTTGGAGCAATCCAAGGAAATCCAAGGGTTTAGATTATCCAAAGCTTGGTTCCCAGTTGCTGCTGGGATGTGGCACATTGGGTATCAGTGCATTGAAGAGGCAGGTGGGATGAGAGAAGGGCTTTTGAGGAGAGAGCATCATAAAACAATCCTTTGAAGCCGTGATGAAGCCCCCATCAAGGATGGCAGGAAACAGTCTGAAAGTGAGGATTTCCACAGCCTCTTACCGATTCCCACCCTCCACTTTTCCTCATTGCATAACAATTAAAGCTTCATCAGCTCCAACTACCAGTAACCCTGACTGGATGCCTCTCCAGATAATGAACATTTCCTTTGCTAACTAATGAGCACATACCTGAGGCTTTACTAATGCCTAATTACTTGGCCTGGATATTTCCAAATTTTAAATAAATCAATAAAATCCTAGAATTCCAGAATGGTTTGGGTTGGGAGAGATCTTAAAGATCATCTTATTCCTACTCATTGCCATGGGCAGGGACAACTTCCATTAAATCTTAGCAATAACCTAAATAACCTAAATACTGTTAAAATCACCAAGATTAACTTAATACCATCTTTTTTTTTTTTTCTCCCCCCATCCTGAAAGACCTTGAAAGAACTCATCCTGCTAAGTATGGGGAATGACTGAGAAGACAAAACAAATTAACATTCATCAATTAACTAAAACCAATCTTAACCCTCACCTCCTCCAAATGACTGCTTGCCATGACCATCCATTGTGACGTAAGTGCACAGTGCAGAGATGTCAACCACAGATGCTCTGGGACTCACCTCCTCCCAAACCAAGAGCATCCCTGGCTTAAGCTGGAAGAAGTGAGGCTGAAGGACACTCATCTTGCTTGTCCAGGGCTCAGCACAAGCCCCTTCCCCTTTGAACTATTTTGAACTCTGTGATTTTTCACTGTGGGGCTCCCAGCAGGAACTTATTAAAGCCAGACCAAAGCACGTCTTGCTTTAATAGTAATTAGGTCACCCTGGGTTGTGGGCTTAGCAGGCAAAACTATAATTATTTAGAAACATCAAGTTTAAATGCCAAAGAATCTTAATGGAGCTGAGCTAATTAACCAATTTCAACTAAGTAACTGATTAGCTTAAAAAGAAAAAAAAGATAAATCAATGATCATAGACAACAACATTTTCTTTTAACAGCCTTTCTTGCAGCAATTCTCAATTGCACAAACTGAGCCCAACAACCCCTGCTAACCAAATATTATTGTAATTAAATATTCAACAGAAAGCCTCTTCAATTATTCAAAAGACTGATAACACTTGGTTATAATTGGGGTGGTGGGAGACGTTTCCAGAAGCAGGGATTGCGTGCACCATCCAGCTCTGGTGGCTGACGCAAACCCACGGGCTGTGGCATCAGCACAGGGCACCCCTCCCGTGCCTGGAACCAACCTGAGGGCAGGCGGATGCTCTCCAGCCCTGACGTGAGAAAACAGACCAGATGGTGCACAGGCTTTCTGGATTCCTGTTATTACACCAAAAATTTAGGGGACTAATGGCCAGTTTCCAGGTTTCACACCGTTTTCCAGTGGTAGCGTTATTCCCCTGACAGAGGGCCGGGACGAAAAGCAGGCCCTGGTGTATCATTATAATTCACTAAGCAGCATTACCATAGGAAATTACAAATTAGCTTTTCAGCAAAGGATACGGACGTATTTAGATTAGCCATAGAGAAACTACAGAACCTTCCAGCCCATTCATCAAAGCTCTTGTAGCTCCAACTTTCAGGGAAATGAAACAATAATAAATATTGAGCAGGGAAAGTTAATCTCCCCTGAACGCACTTTAATAATTCAAAAGTTGTGAGAAATAAATAAATAGAGCACAGATTCTTTTGTGCCTACAAAACACGTGTCCTGTTTTTCTCACTATTTGTCATGATGTGACTTGGTGGGAAAATGGATGGGGACCAAAATAAAAGAGCTCCAAAAACTCAGCTGTGGCTGTGAGCAACATTTACAGGGAAGGAGGGAGCCCATCCACGCTTGCCACTTACCTGGAAAGCCATGGAGCTGATTTGGGCAAAAGCTTGTTCCTGATGTCCCTAAGGAAAGGGCTGTGTTGTCTCTACCAACTGTCTGCATCCACTCTGTTCCTGTTCCCTTCCCTGCACACTGCCAGGCAACTTCTCAAGCTGCTCATTTTTGGAGTGACTGTGGGTTTACCCCCAAAAGCTGAACAACGCAATAACCAGCTCAGAGTCCAGGGGCCACCCAAGGTGCCAGCTCTCTCCTGACACTACTCTGCCATCACTCCATCCCTTTCCATACCCTTCTGCTCCCACACCAACCTGGGACCTCTGTAAGCAACACTCACCACAACCTCCTACCATTCCAGCTGAGGAGATGCCTTCCCAAATTGCCACCCAGCCAACATCCAGCCTTAACATTTGCATTGCCCAAATATTGAGGCATGTAACCCTTGAGAGCTCTGTTTGCAGCAGAACAAGGTCAAATTGAAATGTGCTGTTAAATCTTAATGAATATTTGGGGGAAGCATTCCCTCCCACAACCCCAACCTGGCCTTGCTGTGCCATTAAATGGCTCCTCACACCAATGCTGTCTGTTCAGAGGGAATAAAGCACCACGGTGCCCTTTGGGCAGCATCACGCAGTTCTGGGGTTCCTGCAGGAAGCCCTTTCCATGTGTGCTCAGCTTGGGGTACCCACAGCTGGGAGAGGTAAAAAAGCCCCCTGGAGCTGGCTGGACTCAGCCAGCACAGTGCACACACACCACAAGAGCCTCAGCCTTGCTCTGAGCATCACTTCCACCAGCCTCACCCCACAGCACTCCCACTGCACCAGGACCGGGGTCTCTGAGACTTTGCTGCCCTGATTAGCATCGAGTTACCCATTGCACAAGGTACCATTTCCCCCTTTTCATCAAATCTGAGCATTCCTTTAGCTTACAGAACCCATCTCTGCTAGAAACATCTATTTTTCAGCACCGCAGCCTGGATCCAGATCCAGACAAACATATTTGGCTCTTTTGTCATCAAACATCCCTATTTTCTTTTGATTTCTAAGGCCAATGGAAGGGTTTTGTTCTGTCCTGTTGTGTCAGGAGCTGTACCCAGGATGGGTGAGAGGACACCTTGCAAACCCTCTGCCAGCTCATGCCACAGCAGTCAGAGTCACTTAACACATGGGAAAATATGCAGCACTCCAATATCCAAAAGAACAGGAAAACACAGTCCCCCACGTTCTCCATGAGCAGAGACACCAGGAATTAGTTAAAAAAAAAAAAAAAAAAGCAACATAAGCACCTGCAGTGTCAGGACCCTTTTCCCTGAGTTGACAAAACATTTTCCCTTCAGGCTGACAAGATCTGGGCTCACTTATCATGCCAAGAATATGGGTTTTCCCCTTAGGGCTTTCTTTCTTCCCTCAGTTTGAGCAAAGAAAGCAAGAGTAAACGGACAGCTGAATAGTAGCACTTGCACATTTCCCATGAAGATTACCATTTGCACTTGGAAATTCCCTCCCAAAGACTTATTTCTAGCTTCTCCTTGAGGAGAGCTCAGCTCGGGGCGGAGCAGCTGGGCCAGAGGTGGGAGCCCACAGGGTGCTGGTGCCGAGGGAAGGGCAGCACGGCTCTCAGCCTGCTCGGCACGGGCACCAAAGGATGCCTGCAACAGATGCGTGCATGCTGAGCCAAGAGGGAGGAGAAGCGGGTGCCCGGGGCAGGCACGGAGTGAGAGCCAGGGACGGCGCTCTCCGCTCAAACCCCAACCCTGCTCCTCTCCCAGCTGGCAGTTCTGAAGCTGGTGGATAAGCAGGGTAAAAAACTAAGCCAGATTCACCAGCCTCAAGCAGGGCTTTTCACCTCCCTCCTGTGGTCTGCTTATCGTGATGCTGCAAGCACAGAGAGAAAAACCTGAATTTTAAAAGAGCGGGTGAGAGGCAGGGGGATGCTGGAGAGGCAAGCAGGCCAGGCAGGTGAAACACAGTACATGGAGGAGCTGCACTGAAATGGTCATCAGCCCCATCTGACCTACTAACAGCTCCAACCAGATTTAAAATATGTAACATCAGTCCATTACCACCCTCTCTATATGCTAAATGGATTGTATTTGGTTCAGCTAACAGGAGAGATAGCATTCGAGCGGCTCCTGAGTGATTGCAGGGTGTGGGAGAGACAGAGTATTTGGTGCTGTCATCTTCTCACATCATTCTTCCTCTTCGCAAGCCACAAAAAAAATTTAAAAATTACTACAGACGTCCAGGTGTCCAGCAGAAAAGGGTCAGCTAAGCCACAGGATTTAGTAAAAAATCAAGGAACCATAAAAAAAGTCAGATAAGTGACTCTATTACATCCAGGTTCGAGCGCCGCAGGCAATGAGTTAGCAGGGTTTTATGGAGAGTAACGAGGGTGGTTTGGAGGCAGCCCTGACCCCAGCTGCATCCTCCTCCCACTCCAGCCGGGTCCAGACCCCCAGACGCCTCCCCCGCCATCAGGGAAAAAGGACTTTTTGTCTCGTTGGCTGATTTGGGATGCAGGGAGCCATCCCTGGCTCAGCTGCTCCTGCAGCCCGGAGCAGAGCAGGGCACCAGCCATGGCTTTGCCGTGCTGTCAGAAAGGGCTGCCGGCTAATCCAGTCTCCCCGATGCTCCAGAGGGAAAGCCAGACCCCAGGGCAGGGCAGGTCCTAGACATGCTCCAGATCCATTAGAGAAAACCATTTTTCAACCTAGCAAATTCAACCTCTCTATCAAGAGAGTCAGGAAGATTTAAATAATCCCCATAGAAAGGCATTTTCTTTATACGACCACATTATTAGACTCTCGCCTTAACTCCAAATCAGATTCAACTGCTCTACCTCAAAAATTCCCCATCCAAAATTTTCCCTGAAATCTGAGATCTCTCCCAGGATATTACTTTACTATCCAAGCAACTTCCTCAGCAGAGCAGAAATATCACCACTTCTCAACAGGTTCGGTCCTGGGCAGGGACACCGACTCTGCCAGTGCTCCCAAGGGAGAGCTCGGGCAAGCTGGGGAGCGAACAGCCACGAGTGCCCTCAGAGCAGGCGGGAGCCGAAGTCTCCCATCCAGCCGCAATTCCAGCAGTGCCTCAAGCCGCTGACGCTGCAACCGCCGGCGAGCGAAGCGCTGCTAACAGGTCTTGCCTTTTCACGTGCGGCTTCGCCACCGAGCAAACGCGCACTCGTTGCATCACGCTTCGGCATGGCACCAGCATTCCCACCTCCAGGTATTCCTACAGAGATGTCATGAGGCAGCCCAAGAAATACGAAAAGCAAACACGTGTGCCAGCCAAAAGCCAGCAGAAAGGGGATGCTGCATCAAGCGGGCCTGCCCGCCACGATCCAGCAGCCGTGCTTGCGAGCGGAGAGGAGCTGAGCCAAACCCCACCGGAGCAGCATTCCAGCCCCTGAACCAGCTCCTCGCTGCCCGGAGCTGAGCCGGTCTCCTGCCATCTCTGTCAGCTTCCAGTTCAGCCACAACCATACTCTTATTAAACCCCCCGAGGAAGGCCCAGCCCCACGCCGGCCGGCAGCGGTTTGAGACCCTGAGCATCATCTCCCCCACTCGTGCGCCTCTCGCTGCTCACAACAGAGGGGCTGCACCACGTCCGCTGCGCGCAGCCACCGCTCCAGCGCTGGGCAACCCCTGCCACGAGCTGCTGCTGCACCAGCAAGAAAGGTGGCAGTGGCAAAATAGAAAAAAAAAAAAAAAAATCGAAGCAATACTTCAAGAGCCATGCCGGGCACGGAGCAGCGACACAGCATCAAGGCTGGGGCGGGCTGGCTGTCCCACCAGGCCCACCGCCCGGAGCCTGGGTCTTGGCTGCAGGCACCTTCCTGCTGCCCAGAAAATCCCACGACCAAGCGGGAGATGGGGAAAAGATTCCAGCCTACTGGCACGGACCGTGCTGAGAGGACGAGTACGCACCTGCTCCGTGGCTCCATGGCCGGGCCAAGCGTCCCCCGGCTCAGTTCATCCCCAAACACGGAGACCACCTGCCCACGGCTCCCGGCGCATCCATCCTCCTCCGGGGCTGGGAGGAGGAGGGTTGGCAGAGGCGGCTCCGCGCACCGCCACGGCCCCCGGAGGCGGCCCCACCACGGCCCCGGGGACCAGAGGGGACCCAGACGGGACCCCAGAGACGGCCCCACCGCGGCCCCGGGGACCAGAAGGGACCTTGGAGGTGACCCCGCGGCGGCCCCGGGCAGGGCTCCGCAGGGAAGGGGAGCCGAGCAGGAGCTCGCCCCACGGGGATGCGGGTGGGTTCCCTCCTCCATCCCCGGCCCCCTCCCGAGGGTACGAGCTGCCAGCACCGCCCAGGGCCAGATAACCCGGGCTGGCATAAGAAGCGGGAGCCACGGTGCCAGGACCCAGCCGCGTGCCGGTGCCTTACGGCGGGGGAGTCGCTCCCCGCCTGCTCCCCAGCTGCAGGCGCCGCGGGCGGCGCAGGGCTCCCTCGGCTCAGCATCCCACCCGGCCCCGGTAGTCCCGGTCGCCGCTCACCTTCCACGGCGGCCGCGGCGGCGGCCAGGCAGAGCAGCACCACCAGATCCACAGCCATCGCCTCCTCGGGCCCCGCAGGCGTCAGCCGCTACCGGCGGGCGGCCGTGAGCGGGCATGGGGGGTGCGTCCGCGGGCCGGATGGCTCCGGGGCAGGGCGGGCCGGGGCCGCGGACGGGACGGGCCGGTGGCAGTGCCGGTGCCGCTGCCCGCCCGCCCGGGTC
>VZUI01038434.1:0-79738 GCA_013401135.1 Cettia cetti | reverse complement strand
GGGGGGGAGTGTGATGTGTTGGTTTTCCTTCCCCTTTTTTTGTATGTATGTGAGAATGTTTTTTTTTTTGTTTGTGTTTTCTTTGGCTTTGTTACTGGTGTTACTTCTATGCCTTGCCCAATTAGATTGGTCTGTGTTGAGTGTTGTTGTATGGATTCAGGCTCAGTATCACAAAATGTTAGACTGGTAAGTCATGAGTTTCCAGAGAGTTCATAGCAGATTTTTTGCAAGTGCAGAAAACATAGGTGGAAGTAAAACCCTAATACACTGCTACCAAATTTTACTGGAATGTTTGCAGTTTCTATTCTGGCTCATTGGCTTAAACTGAAATAGCTATTAAAATATTGGGAAAATTTATCAGCCAGTATGTTTTTCCCAACTGTATTTCAAAGGAATAGAGAATTTCCAAGAAAGGAATCTTGTTTATGATAAATTGTACTGTGGAACCAGGGTCTTCAGGACTGCTTTGGTTATACATGTGTTATAGATACCTATCAAGAACTACTGTAAAATTCTCTAATATGCACATTTTAAATACATGGTTAGTTGGTTTTTAAATACCCAGGTACTGAAGGTGACTTAGTTATTGTTGGCACCTAGAGCACAATTCTTATCCAAGCATTTGCTACTTTTGGAAGTGAGTCTAAGAGCTCAAGATGTAAATGTTCTTAAGGAGTCCTTCATTCTTACTGTGTAATTTTATTTTCTTTTTTTAATTTCCCTCTCCCCTCAGGTTTTTTTGGCAACAATGATATTGCAGGTGGGAGGGTTTAAGTGGGTGGAAGTAGGATTTGGGATTTTTTTTCCTAGTATTGACTGATGGAGTAGAAAAGACAAAGATAGTATGACTTGGGTTTGCACATTTTCCTTGATTCCTTTGATACAGTTCATAGAAATGGTTTGGGGGTTTTGTGGCTAGTTGAGATGTGTCATACCAGAAAACAAGTAAGGGTTTCAGTGGTAGACTTGCCCTTTTTTTTCCATACAGTCTTTCTAGAGAAGAATTCTCAAATGGCTTTACACATATATTAGATGTCTATATGGTCTAAAAGATTACTGAAGCAGTCTCTTGAACCATGCTATGTAAGATATTCATTATTTAGGTGTGTTAAGGGGTTTATTTGGTTCAGTTTGGGGTTTTTTTGTTGTTGTTTGTTTTTTTTTTAAGATTAGAGGCCTATCAATGGTCTCTTCAAAACGTTTGGAAATCTCTGGTATTTTGTGCTGAGGTGGATGACTTTTTAGTCGCTTCTGGTCCATTAAGGAAAACCTCATAAAATTTGTGTGGATTTACAGACTGTTTAATGTAAGTAAAGTGCAGAATGTTTCTGCCAAATATACACGCTTTCCTCATTTGCCTTTTATTACTGAATTTCCTTACTTTGGAATAAATGATAAATTAAGCAGAAAATAATGAAATTGCCATCAAGTTGTTAACTTTTGGGGGACCCACAGAATTGCTGTGGGTAAAAATCACACTAGACTGATTTTTAATCAGAATACCTTGCTCTTAGTTTCCTAGTGGCAAACTAACTAGGTGCTTTTAAGATTTGATTGTTATTTAAATTCTAATTAAAAATACATTTGTAGATGCAAGTGTTCTCAAACCAGTTTGTGATACAGTAAATATTGCATTAAGATAGTATAATCTGTGTGAAGCAGAAGGCATTGCCTTAAAATATACTTAGTATGAAACATTATTTCATTGATCTTCCTTTGTTCAGTATTAAATCAGTGTTCTATGTTGTATCTTTCGCATTCTATTTGTAAGCCTAGCTGATTTGAACGTAACAAATTTATGGTTTAGAGCTAAAGACTTGTTCCTGTAGACTGTTCTCCCTTTTGAAGGGATAGAGCCTTTATTTAAAAAAAACCCAAAACCCAACGCCAGCAGCTAGACACACTGTGAGATAAAGGCTTTGTTTGTAAGCCTTCGGTCATGCAGTAGGAAGATTGAAATGCATTTGTTATGCATACTTTCCGTATCAAGTGTCTTCTGTTGCTTTTGATCTACTTCTTTCAACTTGTTTTTGGAAGTTTACAGATTTTTTCTGAACCTCAAAAGTAAAAATCCTTTTTACTTTTTTTTAAAGATTGTTTTCCTAACTCTCAGAGTTAATTGGCTATTGCACTGCAAATGTACTTCTGTGACCAGGTTGAGATTTTTGCTTTTGATTTTTCAATTTTTAACAGTGAGGCTTTTTTTGTGGGAAGACTAATTACTTGTAGATTGATTTGAAGTAGTTCCATTCAGGTAATCTTTTATATGGAGGCATAAAAAGTCTTCAGAATGATAGTTATAGTTCTGCTGACTCTGATCATAGTTTTTATTCTTGCTTTTTTCATAATTTTCACTTACATATTTAAAGTCAAAAATGTAGGGTTTTTTTTTTATATTAAGAGAGCAGCGGAAGACACACCTCAGCCCACATGTGATATATTTTAGGGCTTTATCTTGTGGTTTTAGGTCCATAAATGATTTTGGCCTATCCCTCTGCCTTGGGATGGGGATAACATTGCCAGCTTTAGTCTATGTTTGGCTTGTATGTGTTAATGACACAGGACACTTTGGTGACTGAACTTGGGACGCACTTGGTTCCCAGATCCAGTGGCCTGTGGGCTGCTTGTTCTCCTGCCATCCCATATTAACCCAGTAGAGGGACCTGATGTCTGGATTTATATTCTAGTAGTAGATACTAGTTTTTCCCATGCATATTTTGGGGGGAAGAGGATGTGGGGTTTTGTATGTGTCCTGTGTTTTTGTATGTCTCAGCCATAACCTAGAGAGGAGGAGAAATGAGAATTTGGTTCTCTGCACTCCACTAACCATGTGGTAATTGTTAATCTGGCTGGTGTGCCTATTTGTCAAAAATAACAGTGCTGCTTCTAGTATAAATACACCTATTCTTTTATCATCCCTAAGAAGTAGATTTGGGTCACTTAAACACATTTTTTCATAACGCATTACCATATGAGGAGTGGGTTCAGCTACCGTAGGGTAACACTGTATGGCGGTTGTACACAAGTGTCAGTAAATTTCAAAGTTCACCAGCAACATGTAGAAAAAAATCTGAATGCAAAGCATTTTCTGTTTAGTTTCTATTGGTGTTACTGCTTATTAAGCTGTATAACAGACCTGTAGGAACAATTTTTTAAATTTCCTGGCCATAGTTTTTTAGTCAGTACCCCAACTATGTGTGTAAATTTCAAGTTGTGGGAGTCAGTGTATGTGGAAAAGAATAGGTAGGAGGGGGAACTGTGAGACCAAGACTTTTAGGTGTACTTTTTTACATGACTAATTTGAAATCCTTAGGTTCCTCAAATGTGTATGTTTACAGCAATGGGAATAAGCCCCTTCTTCTTCCCATACATAAACATGTAAACTGAAGAAAGGACCAATTAATCTTATTTAGAAAATGGTACTACATCTTGAAATTAATATGCCCATAAAGCTTAGTAATGAAAAAGTTAAACAACTTTCTAAAAGCTCAGATAACTAAGTTGAAAAGTTCATGGAGGAAAAGTTAGCTGTGGTCCTGCCCTTCGTCCCTTACTAGGAAGGGGGGGACTAAAGCTGCGGACTATATAATTCAAATCTTGGGAAGTAATTTTTTTCTGTACAATATTCGTTTTTTGAGAAAAATTAGGTGGATATGAATGAATTCCTCTTCACTTAAGCAATGATAGATGCCTGAAATGTCTTTACTGTAAAAGTGTGTCGCTCAGGAAACTTACTTACTGATTTTTAGTTGGCATTTATCTTGTTAATTGTGCAGTAACTGATCTGTTTTGTATTTCTCTGTCTGGTGACTTAGCTTTGGGACAGGTTTGTCGTTATCATGGACTATGAGTTTGTATTCTCTATTCCATTTTAGGGGTGGGAATTGTGGTGGCAGGGATTGGAGCTCAGCAGTAGGCTTGCAGGGATTTTGTATTTGTGCAAACTGTACAGGTTCCAGGGCAGTCAGCTTCAGCTCGTGTGTTAGTGCAGAAGAAAAGCATTCATTCTCAAGGACTGTGCTTATCTGCGAAAATTTATTTCCGTGCTCTGTGCTGCATTTGTACTGGCGTGAGTGATCATGTTGAGCTGCTTGTTCCTTTTTTATTAAGTTGTGACTATTAATGTATTCTCAGAAAGGCTTACATAAAACAAAGCAGAGATGGAAGCTTAAGTGCCAGGTTGGTGAGTCCTCCTAACTGGCAGGATTTCTTTGGAGCCATCTCTGTGCTGATACAATTGTACTGTTTGGATTTCTGGGGATAATTGAGATACTTCTTTGCGTTCTTCACGTATAGACCATTGCATATGACAGTACACTTGCCACGTTTCTCCAAGCATAGATGTGCGCTGCCTGTATTCTCTCAAATCAGATTATTACAGTGGTCTGTGATGCTTGCCACACAACTTTATCTCTAAATCTAAGAAAGCAACCATAAATGCTATGAAATTACTTCTCCAGTCATGACATCCCCCTTTCAGACACCTTGACTCTGTAGTGACAGTTTCTACTGAGTTCCTGGCTTTCTTTTCTGCAGTGTAAGTCAGACATGTAAGTAAAATGATATCTTTATAGCTCTAGCTGTAGCCTTGCTAAATTTTCTTCTTTTCTGCTTTTACTTTAATGGGAAAAGTCTAAAAGCAGTCTGCTCAACAAACGTAAGTCTTTAACAGATGCAGCATTTGCATGTTCTCTCATGCTTTGGAGTGGGTGTGACGAATTTCTTCTCCTTAGTTTTAGCCTAGAATTAACTTCTAATTAGTGAACATGACATAGACTGCCCTTTAAAACTGGTAGGTTTCTAAGCAAAAGTTTATAATTGGCAGAAACTCAGATTACAGGATTTTATACTTGGATTGATTAGTTTTGATAAGTAGAATTCTTCCCTGCCTGCCCTGAGGTCATAGCAGTGCATGTTGTGATCTGCTACTTTATCAGCTGTTCTGTTACAGGGTTATAATGTTCTGGTTGCAACACCTGAGAAAGAGGTAACTGTAGTGGCTAGATGGTTCCCTGGTTTTTCACTATAAGTCTAAGATTAATTCTTCCCTGATAGTACCTGGGTTTGAAGTTATCATCTAACATTAAAGACCATATCCCAGTCCTCTCTATTCTGTGTTTACCAATGTTTTTTTGCTGTGGAGAAAACTTACGCTGCTGTCTGAAATGTACTCTTCATTTGCATTTCCTTTGGGGCATATTAGCTGAGTTTGAGCCAATGTTCTTGTGTTTTCTTCTGAACTGTCTCATCTATGTATTATCACTTTATTTTTGTCTCAGTCTGAGGCAACCTGTAAAGAATGTCTAAGCTGATCCTGGCCCATTAGACCTTTTTCAGTATTTATAATAAATTTAATTATGAAAAGGTATCCATTGCTGTGACCTTAAGCAATCTATGAGGGTTCTTCCTGAATCTCAGTTTAGTGGAAGCATTTTTTCAGTCAAGATAACTGAAGGTCTTTATACATTGCTGAATAATAAATAAAGGTTAAGTACACTCGAATCTGTTGCAATTTTCCCCAAATTCTCAATTGTGAAATCCTCCAAGAGGCATTCAAGAGTGATATTCGATTTTGGATATAATTTGTCATGGAATTGTTGAATGGTTTGGTTTGGAAGGGATCTTAAAGACCATCTAGTTCCTAGCCCCCTGCCATGGGCAGAGATTCATGCCACAAGACTGGGCTGCTCAGAGGTCCATGTGCTTGGCCCTAGCTTGGCCTTGAATACCTCCAGGAAGGGGCAGCCACAACTTGTCCAGCTAACCTTTCAAGTGTCTAACAACCTTCAGAGTAAAGAATTTCTTTCTAATATCTAAATCAAACCTGCCCTTCTTCAGTTTAAAGACATCCCCCCTTGTGCTGTTACTCCATGCTCTTGTCAGAAGTGCTTCCTGAACTCTCCTGTAGGCCTTTCATTTATTGGAAGCTGCTGTAAGGTCTCCCTGGAGCCTTCTCTTCTCTAGGCTAAACAACCTAGAGAACTCTGTCAGCCTGTGTTCATAGCAGAGGTGTTCCAGCCTGGACAGGCTTGAGAAGTGGCCCTTCTGTGGCCTCACTTCTATAGGTCCATGTCCCTCTCATGTTGGGAACAGATCTGGGGTGCAGTACTATGGGTGGTGTCTCATGAGAATCACCCTCCTTTGCCTGCTGGCCTCACTGCTTTGGATGCAGACCAGGATACAGTTGTCCTTCTGGGCTGTGACTGCACATTGCCAGCTCATGTTCAACTTCTTGTCAACCAACAGCCCTAAGTCCTTTTCTTTGGTCTCCTCTTGATCCTTTCTCTGCCCAGCCTGGATTTGTGTTTGGAATTGCCTCAACTTGGGTGGAGTACCTTGCAGCTGGCCTTGTTGAACTTCATGAAGCTCACACAGGCCTACTCTCCAGTCTGTCCAGGTCCCTCTGGATGGCATCCCTTCCCTCCAGTGTGCCAACCACCCCACACAGTTTGGTGTCATTGACAGACACTTGCTGACTTGATCCCACTGTCTGTGTCGCTGGCAAAGGTGTTAGACAACGTCAGTACCAATACAGAGAAACACTTGTCACCGGCCTTCACCTGGACATCAAGCCATTGACCACAGCTCTTTGAGTGGGACCATCCAACCAATTCCTTATCCACTGAATGAATCTGTCAAATCCATGTCTTTCCAGAGGCAAAGACAATGTCACAAGCTTTGCACAGGTCCACGTAGTTGACATCATTTACTCTTCCCTTAGCCACCAAAGCTGTTATCCTGTTGTAGAAGGCCACCACATTTGTCAGACATGATCTGCCCCCAGTGAAGCCATGTTGGCTGTCATCAGTCACCTCCTTATTTTCCGTGTGCTTTAGTAGAGTTTCCAGGAGGATCTGTGCCATGATCTTGCCAGGTGCAGAAGTGACACTGACTGGCCTGTAGTTCCCCAAGTCTTCTTTTATTTTCCTTTTTAAAAACAGGTTATATTTCCCTTTCTGATGTTGCCCTTCATGTGAACCATAATCTTCAGAATGTTTTTATTTCAGTCATGTTGCAAGGTGTCACATTTGTTCTTTTACAGACAGTAGATATTTGTCTTTGCAGCAAGTGAAAGGAGAATCACTATCAAACTTGCTTTTTTTTTTGCTTCTCCACTTTCTTAGTAGTTTAGAGGGAAGTGGTGGAATTGTGGCTTTTGCATAGTTGAATAGAATAAACCCTTTCAAAATCTTTCTAAAATTTGTGCCTGTATATTAATTTAAAATTGAATTAAGCACTCAAAGTACTGGATTTCTTGGGGCACCATTAGTATGAAGAATACAGATACTTCATCAATTTTTTTTAGCCATATTTATAGTTACTAAGTTATTCTTGTCAGGAAACTTTGCACTTTCAGTGTCTTCATGATTGAAAATCTCTAATTAAATTATCTGTTTACATAGTAAGTAGGGGATAGTAGGACTCTGAAGAGTTCTTTACTACTTCTTTCATCTTGGATGGTCATCTCTTGAAAATTTAGGTAATGGTAGTCTGGTTTAAATATTTGAACTCTGTAAGCAAAATTTCAGTTTTTCTTCTGTATGTATGCACACTTTTAAAATCTGCAAGTTCAGAGTGGCATTGCTTTTATGGAAAGTTCAGAGACCAGTGTAGAGCTCTTGCATTAAAACAAGCATTGTCTTAAGATCTCTAGTTCTGTTAGGAAACAAGGTGAAGGCATCTAGTAGGGGAAGAGATCAGAAGTCCTTGGTTATTCTTTCCTTATGGAGGAAGTAGTTTACCTGCATACAGAATGTTTTGCTGAGCTGCTTTCTTTCCTGTTTGTTATGGACTTGATACTTTTCAGTCTAAGGAGTATACCTACTGATGGGCTTCTGACTGCTGAAGTCAGAGAGAAAAAGAGGGGGGGGGGGAAAATTAAGAGACTAATTTAACTAATTTAAACCATTGGGAACTACTGGGTTGTCTCTGTCTTCCTTATGTTTTTCTCTTTTTTTTTTTTTTTTTTTTTTATAGATTTAATCATCATAAAAGCACACTGTGTCTCACCATTCAACAAACTCACTCTCTAGAGTGTTATTACATTTTCTTGTTTCTCAGGCATTTTACTGTAATGTTGGGTTTTGTGAAAACTTTTTTTCTTTGATCCAGAATGGTTCTGATACACAAGAATTATGCTCAAGGTTTTTTTTTTCTTCACTGTTCTGTAGGGTTTTATGGTTTGATTTGTGTACAGAAGGTGCAAGATCCACAGTAATGTAGGCTATATCAAATACATATATAGTGCTGATAAATACTGGAGTTTAGATGACTATTTTAAACTGCAAAATTTTGCATGGGATAGCTGTAATCCATGGTGTTTGCTATCTTGTAAAATCTGAGGCTATAAAACTTATGAGTTTGTCCAGAAAAAAAAAAATCCAAACCCAGGTTTTAAACTTGGCAGCCAGGTGTGACTGAAAACTATGTGTCTAGAATTTTTTTGTGTGTGTGTTGTATAAAGAGGTAGAAAGAAAACAAGAATTCTATCGGAGTTATGTCCTCAATTGCTGCATCCTGAAAGACAAGCCATGTTGTTCCAGAGTGCACAAACAACTCACTCACACTGGAGGGAGGGATGAGACCATGAGAACCACAGCTCTGGGGTGGGGGCCTGAGAGAGAATTCTGTTTAGCTTTCCTTCTCCTATTAAAAAAATTGCATATCTCTGAAAAGAGATTTTTCAGTTTTTATAAGCTGAAAACTGTCAAAGTTTTTAGACAGGTGTCAGATATTTTTCAAATTACATGTGTGAAGAACTGAATGAAATGCTTTATAAATTTCTGTGAGCATGAAGGTTCTTGATGCTCTACTGACACATAGTTGGTAAAGCTGTGATGTATCAGTACTGAGCAAACCTTTGTTAGCATAGAGAAAGACAGTAATACATAGCATTTTGGGAATGTTTTCCTACTGCAGATGTTGTCTTTGTGAACATGCCACCTAAAATCGGAATTAATGACGTTAACACAGTGCAAATTTGCTGGTGTACCTGGCTTTTCACCCACACAAATGGGTCTGTACTTACTTGCAATGGTGCCCATGTGAATGAGCTGGAGGGGTTTTGGGAGCTGGTGGGGCGTAGGTGCTTCTCATCAGTTTGTTTTCTTCCACATGAATATTGGGAAGAGTTAGAGTGTGTGCTCTACAGCCTCATTGTATAAAGAAATATATAATATGCAATTTTGGAAAAGATTTAAAAATTATTTTTTAAAATGAATTGTAGATGTGCAAAGTCTTTTAAACCTATTTTCTTGGGTTTTTTCTTATTTTTTCTATTATTTATTTTGTTAGTCATTCTAATAACAGTGCTGTAGCCTGTTCAAAATTTTTGTTTTAAGTGAGTTACTGGCACCTTGCACAAGTGCTAGGAAAAACAGAGTGACTGGTAGCTTTTTGTTCTTTCAGCACTAAATGCAATTCTCCAGTTTTGGTGCTCAAATAAGACTTTAAGCAGTAAATCCAGCAAATTGCTGTGCTCCTTCATGTGAAGTCACAAATGGCAGCCCTTTGGTGGCTGCTTCTGAAGATGATTGGTCTCTCTTGGCCCCCATTTTTTGCCTATCTTGTTCTTTGATTGCACAGGGACAATTATTTGCACTTACAACTTGTTTATACCTTGTTTTGAAACTATGGGGAATTAGGACTTCTTTTAAATGAGGGTAGGTCTTAGCCTGGTTTTCTTTGGAAGCAGTAACAGATACATTAGTGTTGAAAAAGGTAGGCTGAAAAGCATCAGATGTTTGTGGATCTCTCTGAAGAAGACAATTTTAGACAAGCATACATTTTAAGATGTTAAAGACTATTTTACTGATAGCCAAAACATTTATTTCATGAGATGAATATGGGAAATTATGTATATGTATGTGAGCAGACAGTGAAGAACAAACAAGTCTGCTAATAAATTTTGTAAATTCTGAAAAGCCATATAAAAGGGATGCTACATATCTTCAGATGATTGCATATAATAATTGTTACCTTGATTTTATTGTTCTTTGTTGTTCTTCATGTATTAGAAGCCAACAACCACACCTACTCACCCTCACTTCTCAGTTATTTGAGTTTTCTTCTGAAATAGTTTAGGTTTATTTTATGATAGGTACTGCTATCTGTAGCTCTAATCATGTTCATTTTAACACTGAGTTAATGGCTTCAGGATCTAACACTGCATTTTCTTCTTCTGGCTTGTTTAACTTTCTCTTAAGTTTGATCTTAACTCAGAAATACTTGCTTTTCATTCTTACTATTTCAGGGATCAGTGAAACTAACATATTTTGTGTAAATTACAGTAATACATTCAACCATAAGTTGGCCATAAAATTGCCTTTGTGGATAAACTTTGCAGTTGGAAAATATTACAGTGAAGTGTGAGTTGCCTCCATGTCCTGTGAAAGATGCATGTGCTTTTCTGAATAGTAAGTGCAAGTTTTATGCAATCAAACTAATCTTTAATTTGGCAAAAAGTAGTTTTTAGCAGATAGAAAGGGGTTGGTTTCATTTTGCACAGTATGTTATTTGTAGACCTGTTCTACTACAGTACTGAGATATTAATGTATTTAAATAATGTAATTTCTTTATGTGATTTTAGGAGAATGACATCTTCCTGGGCTGGGAAAAGGGAGCTTACAAGAAATGGGGAAAGAGTAAGAAAAAGTGCTCTGATCTAACACTAGAGGAAATGAAAAAACAGGCTGCTGTCCAGTGTCTTCGCTCTGCTTCTGATGAAGTAAGTTTGGACTATGTAATAGATTTTTAAGGCTTTATGTCTTTCTTTGTGCTAGATATATTTGGCTTATGATGCTTATATTTTCATTTGTGGCTTCTAAAAGGGCTAGTTCGCCAACAGTGCTCCAAGAATTCTTTATTTTTATTTAGGAAATCATGAAAACCATGTTAGAATGATTTCAGAAGAGATTCTGTACTATGTAGTGTCATGCTTTCCTTTCCATATACCCTCACCTCTCTTGTCAGGGGCAGTTGCAATGCACCAGTTTGAGTTGAAATTACCACAAAGCTTTGCATAAAGGTATTCTAAAAATTCTAAGTTGACCTTGTGTTGTGTGTGAATAGAAGGAACTGGAATATGTGGGCAGAAAGCCATCTTGCTCTGTGCATGTGTAATCTAGAATTCCTAAATAAAAAGCCATGTATAGTAGCAGATGTTCACTTTCCAGATTTCATGATTGGGTGGAAGTGAAGTGGACTGACTAAAGCAGGTGAGGAGAGATGGAGGCAGCAGGTTGAAGGAAGATAGCAGAGGCAGCAGATATCATGCAGTTGAGCAGAAAAGTGGACAAAGCGAGAGACAATTGAAGGCAAGAAAGAAAGAATAATCTGTAACACAAGTCAAAGGAAGCTCTCCAGGGAGAATTTTCAGACAGCAAAAATGAGAAACTGTTTTTTAGTTTACAGAACTATAAATATTCTGATCTGTCACTGCTGTAAGAAGAAACTACCCCACCTATGCAGCCTGATTGTGTTATTGCTCTACACACCTTCCTAGTCATAGCTTGTGCCTTGCACAAGCATTTGGGTGGTTATGTGGAGAACTGGTTTGGGAAAGTGAATCAGGTTCTTGAGATTTACCTGATTGGGGCAGAGGAAATGTTAACCCAGAGAGGTTTCCTGGTGAGATTTGTGGCACAGACGCTCATGCCAGCAAGGCTGTGGAAGAGTAATCAAGGAAGTGGGGAAGATTTGGTGTTTATTCCCACCACCTTCAGCAGCATTACCATCACAATCTGGCCCACTGTGAAGCTACTTGAGTATTTGTTCAGTTACTACATTGCTTATTGACTATCTGGGAGATTTTTGAACTCCCATTTTCCCATTGCTTATTATCCTAACAAAGTCTTGCAAAGTACAGTTTTGTTGGTAATTCACTCTGCTCTCATAGCTACAGAATATTGAGGTCAGCACTGTAACTACCATAGCAGTTAACTTGAATATGAAACAAATATGGAGAAATAAATGCAAGCAGTAATGTCTTTCTTGAGGATGTGTCTTTGTATACTCATTTTATGAACGATAAAATGTAGGACTACAGGAATACTGATGATTGATTCTTAACTTCAAAAGTTACACTCTTGATGTGTCTCCACATAGCAGAAAATCAAGAATCACCAGTTAGACCTAAATTTATGTTATATAGAGAAATTTAGTTGCGGAGCAAAAGGAAGGAGGTGAATTTTTTAATAACCTATAACAGAGAAGGAAAGAAACTATTCAACTATGGTTTTGAAAGAATAAAAATACATGGGATCTGAAAGACTGAAAAATAACTTCACCTTTGGCCTCGTCATCTTGTCAAATTTTTAATGTTCAGCATTAACCTGTAAGCTGCAATCTGTAGACGTATTTCAGAGCTATTTTGACCTCTGTTGCCTGCTCAGTCAATTAAGCTTGCACATTTGTTGTTACTAATGAAATTGCAGGTCATAATTTTTATAATGTATATTCAACACAGAATTGAACCCTTTAACCTTTTTTGAAAAGTTTTTACTTAAAGCTGCTTTTTAGGTAGTTTAACACCTGCATTGCGTGAAAGAATTAAAGGGAAGGGTGATACTGATTAAATGCTAGTAATACTTTAAAGTAACATTTAAGATACCTTTTATTTCTGATTTTTCCAGCACATTTCTCATGTTGTTGGGTTTTTGTATTTAAGTTTGTGTGCTAATCTGATGGGAATAATGAATTGATTTTGGACTGTGAAAGATAATGTAAAAATACTATTTTGGCTGTGGCATTCAAGCTGCTTCATACAATGTTCATGGTTTTATCTTTACAAAAAGATAAAAAGTGAACTGTAAATGAAATTGTAGATCAGTTGTGTGTTAAGTATTGTTTATAAAAATTGTTGAGATACAAATAAATACTTTTTTTCCAGTGTCACTTGAATTTTTAAAAATAATTTTCTGAATCATCTGAAAAATGTTTCCCTGTGATTTTTTTTTCAGATGAAGTAGATGTGTTCTTTAGGATGTTCTCTTTGCAAGTGGCCTGATAAGTAGTCCATATGGGCACTTATGGAGCTTGTTCATAGTTTTGCTTACCTTCTGTGATCCCTTTTTCAAAGTTGGTGGATGCAGAAATCCCAGTCTGCTCACACGGATGTGGAACATTTACTCTTCCAGCCTAACCTCTTCTTTCAACCTTAGTGTTGGAGCAAAACAAGCAAGTTTGAGCCTCTTTTTTGGGAGTAATTGGAAAAAAGTCTTAGTGGATTTTGACTTGAATATGTTTAAATAAAATTGTATTTAAGTGAAGTGATGATACTGTGTGTCTGTAGAGAGGGTATATATATGCACGTGTGTCTAGGCACACCCAAACAAACACACACAAAAGAGCCAAAACGGGGTGGCAATTCAGTGAAGACTTTAGGATTTTGCAGCCTGATTGTTTTAGAGAGAAAAGTATGCAGAGGATAAAAAGGTAATGAAGGTCAGTAGAAACTTTTTAAACTGTCATAGGAAATTACATAGTTACAATTAATGTAATTTAGAATTTTAAAATTAATTATTTAAATCAATAATGTGTTAAGAAATGGCAGACAGTCTGCCTCCTCCCCCTATCAATAACCAAAAGCCTTAAAATTGGGTGATCACTTCAAAAAGGTGCTTGATGCTTGATAGAGAGAGGAAATCTTAAAATAGATTGTATGAAAATTGGCTTGATAACAGTACTTTTTTGTCAAACTTAAGTTTAGTGGTTGAAACAAATATTTTGAAATTACCTCTTGTGGATTTTCATTTCACTTTATTCTTAGGGTGTACTTGGTAGCTTAGTTTTGCTTGAATTCAGTTCTTCTCGTATTAAAAACAGTAATGCTGTAAAACACTAATCTGAGACAGAAATCCAAGGTTCTAGTTTTAATTTCACAGCGCTGAAAACAAACATTTGACTTGAAGAAGCCTAAGTTTGGTGTTTATTTCTAAAACATTTTTACATTGTGGAGAATGACAAGTCAGAGAAACTGCCCTGCCTCACTGTGTCTTTGCTGTGGCAGAGTCTTTTGTGGTCTTAGTGTGTTTGTGAGGAGAGGCCTGATTTTGACAGACACCTTCTGGCATATGTAAGAATGCAAATTGTTAATGTGTGTACGTTCTAAGGACAGTATTTTTTGTGTGACAAGCATTTTGGTGTCTCAAATTGTCTATATTTGTATGAATGAGTCTTTGGCTGCAGATCCTCTTGATGCAGTCAGGAGCAGAGGAAATGTAAGTACATTGCAACTTTCCAGAAAATGGAGATAGAATGGTGGTGAGAAAGACTTGTTAAGACAAGTACTTTAATGTAGCAATCAATTGCTATTCTTACTGTGGTTCTAAAGTTTATTTTTTTTGAAACACTTGAATAAATAGCAGTTTAAAGACATGCTGAAGAATTGCTCAGATTTTAAAAAGATTGTTAATATTGACCTTGAGTAGAAATTTTGTCTTAATTTTTATCCTGCTGAAGTATGGAAGAAATTTTAAAATGTTGGTTTGCAATTGACTGGTCAAGTAGGGATATCCATTCTAATGAAACATTTGGTAAAAAACCCTAATGTTTAGGACTGGGGAATACTTATATTAAAGTCATTTGATGAAAACAAGAAATATTATCCTGAAATTACTGCCTCAAATTTTAAGTAAAAACAGATGATTTAACAGCATTAAATAACTTGATAATTTTGTTGGTTTGTTTGTATTTCCTATCTGAAACATGGATCAGTTTGTTCATGTGCAAGTGCAAGTTTTAAAACCTCCTAATTCTGGAAGTACATTATTTTGTATTTGAATAATGAAACTTGTCATTACTTGTCTTGTTATTGTAAAAAGGCAGAAAGCAGTATCTTTGAGACTCAGAAATTTATTGAATAAATAAGAGTTTAGAAATTCCTTTGTGCTACTTTTTACAAGGTGGTTACTGTGAGCAAGATTGGAATTAGAGGTTACTTACGGAGACTGAAACATGTAAGACTTTTCAATAGGTATATTTCCTAGTAATAATATTGAAATTATTTATGTGCCTGTCCATTGGTCACAAATCCAAGCTTAATCAGCTTGTGCCTGATTTTCTGCTGAAATTTGCATTGCTCAATAGAGCAAGCAGGTCTCCAGCTGTGCTATTGCAGTTCCTGTGGAGTGCAGTTAATTCACTGAATGCTTGCAGTGTGACACCTGCTGCACCCAAGATGGTGCCAGAGTTTCAGCTGGAGCAATTGCTGTGTCCTTCTGCTGAAATGTGTGAGCACTTAAGAATGAGCACAGGAGATTCCTGTGGATCTTACTTTCTGCACTGATGGAACCAGTGCTCCTTCTCCCAGTGTAGGGGGCCACTTTACCTAAGCAGTTCCACAGCACATCCAGACATTCCTAGTGTCCAGTGCTGCTCATCTCCCAAGGCCTGTCCCAATGGGCTTCAGGCAATGTGGTCCATCCTGAACTAACCAAGCTCTCAAAATCTGCTGCCACGTGAAACCATGTGCAACATGTAAAAGCAAGAGCTAGTCTTGGCTGATAGAATCCGTGATGAATTTTGAAAGATAACTGCTCTAATAAATTTGACAAGAGCATACAGTGCCTTCCATCCCACTGTTCTAAGAAATTACTGCTTGGGGGTAACATGGAAACATAATTGGTGAAGCTTCATAACAGTAATTTCTTTTAAATGTAGTCAGGTGTGGGCATGCTAACAGCACAGAGCATTGGCTTTGCTTACTTTGCTTCATGAGGGGGAATATGCCTCTTCTGATACTTGTGTTATCATATGGGACCGCATAGAGGAACAAGTGTGGCTCTAGTGAACAGTTTTGATAAAAATTTAAAATTATAATTTTATTCTCAAATGTGCCTTGCTTTCAGCACAAACTTGAGATGTGTCTAAAATAAGATTTTATTGAAATTTTCTTAGTGTTTGTCATCTTTCTTACTCAAAGTGTAGAACTGTCAAACTTCCTTAGAATTATGGAACCCTAGAATGGTTTGGGTTGGAAGGCACTTTAAAGATCATCTTGCTCCAAACTCCTGCCATGGGCAGGGACACCTCCAACTACACCAGTTTGCTTGAAGCCCCATCCAGCCTGGCCTTCAACATTTGCAGGGGTGGGGCATCCATGCAGTTACTGCTGTTCTGCATATAAACCTTCCTTGGAGAAATAATCTGCTAATCAGGCAAAATGAATCAATTGTTTATGATTGCACATCTGAGCATGTTTTTATTGATGGGTTACTCTGGCCAGCTAATGCTGCCTCCAGAGATTATGGTATCTGTGTGCCATTTAGAGCAAGGCACTGTTGCATAATCTGCTTAGCACTTTGCAATAGGGATAGGCAAGAACTGAGGAAAAAGGACTCCTGGAGTTTGTAGCAAGGGAACAGTCTTGTATTTCCTCTAAAGTAGAATGGCGCCTTAACTAGTTGATGTAAAATAAATTAATTAATAAAATTAATTTTAATCACTGATTTATTCCTGCTGTTCTCTGCTTCTCTAATATAAGCCAATATTAATTAGATAACACACATAGACCACTACACTGGGATACCAGGGAATCAGGTAGCAAACATCAGGTGGTTTCCTGAGTGATTTAAGTTACACATTTTTGTAGAACTAGATGTGACATGAATGAGCGTGTTAATATAAGGGTATGGGACAGCACAAGGATGAATCAAGTTGTGTAAAAGCCATCTTAACAAATCAGAAAGGTAAAGTGCGAGTTGCAATTTTTAATTTATTAAAGCAAAAAAATGAAGTTAAGATTCTAAAAGAGCCTTAATGGTTCTTGAAGCATATATCCTGCCCAGCTCAGGAGTAAGCATTTCTGTGTGTCTGAGGATGATTGTCCAGAGTCTTTTACTGGAAAATGCCAAAACACTTAACAAAGTCAATGAATATTATCTTTCTTTTGGGTTGTATCCAATTACCCTTATTGAAAGGGATATACTAGCAGTTTCCAGAACATGCAGCATTATTTAAGAAAGAATTTTTAAAATAACTCCAGATACCATATAGGAAAGGAAAGTAATTTGTCTTGCCAAGGTAAATATCACAGAATAAATTAATTACAATAAATCAGTTTCTTTTTCTTTATGACTATGGCATTAAACAGATATTCACAATACCACATATCTGATTTGTCATGTTACTGAAGCTGCTTTGCTGTCTGTAATAGTAACATTAATTGAAATTGACAAGAGTTTTAATTATTCCAGTTGTTGTAAGCATTTTCTCAACATAGAAAAGATACGTACTGAACTGGAGAAATTCCTTGTAGGAGCTTAGCCTACACAAAAGTTGCTGCATAGCATTAAGTGTTTCCAATAGTGTATAGATGACTGTCTTGGAGGCTGAAAATAGGTGTTCAGTGTGATTGGAGGTTATTTCACCTTGTATGTGCTTCCAATGAAGATGGGAGCAAACTGTGGCAAGGCAGATCTCTCCTCACAGCAGCTCCTCGGATAAGCCTGGGACAGAAGTGATGTTGGCCTAGCATTTCTTGCAGGGAGGAGCAGCACAAAGGAGTGGCCAGGAAAATGCCAGAGGAGTTGGTTACAGAGCTCTCCTGAATAATGCCTTGTGTTCCATCACAGAGCAGTGTTATTAGATTAACATTTTCCTTAATGCAGAACAATCATTTTCACCAAAAAATTTGTATTGGGGGTTCATTATGAATTCTTATCATACACACAAACAGACTTGAATGAATCTGGCAGAGCACCTGCTGAGGAAAATTCAAGCGTCCTTTCTGCATTTCACTTGATGCAGAAAAGAGCTTTTGCATAATTGGTGGGAACACACTTTAAAAGTTCTCCCATTTCATTGATAATAGAGATAAGAACATTTTAGCATGGGAAAGCTGAAGTACTGTAATTAAGTGAAATCTCACAGCAGCACTGCTTACAAGGATAGCAAGTCTCTTGTGGCTTTGAAGTCAGCATGTTTGTTTATAAGTGGTGAATAATAATCAGGAAGAATAGTTTCTAGTGAGGAATTATCCTTTCTTGGGGGGATAACTTCTATTTCAGTGTAGCCTGCTATGGGAGGGATCTAAAAGAATTAAGTTTTAAGTAACAAGTCAGATTAGCTGCTCTAGTAACCTACATTTAGGGATAGCATGTTCATTTGAAGTTAATTTGAGCTGGCAGATGATCTCTTTTATCTAGAATTAGTAAATAACATGTGCTATTTATTATCTATCTCTCTCTCTCTTAGAAGGTGTTGTAAGTGGTGAATCATAGCTCTGAAATCTGAGCCTGATCCTAGCTATGTGCTAGATATGTAATTTACCTCTTCTAATGTTGTTTTTAATACCAAAGACAGAATTAAGGGAGTTTCAAGGAAGTATTATTTCCTTGTTGAGATCTATTGCTCTCATCATATTTCTTAAAATGGCTTGGATTTTTGTGATATTAAGTCAGTTTGCTTGGAAATTGATATTCTGAGGTCACACATTGACTGAAGATTACTTTGGATCAAGAATTTATGAGTTCCAAAAAGAGCAGTTAATAAATTGAATCTGTTTTTCTGACTGGTCAAATACCTTTGTTGTAAATCATTACATATTCAAGTGAACAGATAAAGATTTAATTGTTCCTGCTTCTAAAGGGTCAAAAAGGTACATACTCTTAAATATTTCTTAGTGTCGTCCACCCTATTATGATGGAGGAAAATTCCATAATGCAAGCTGGAACCTTCTTTTTTTCCTTTGAACTCCACGTGGGTTGAACACCCCAGGGAAGCTGCTGTTCTAATGGATTGATTTATTTATTCACATGGTGCTGATCAAGATTTTTCAGTCTTGAGCACCTCTTATGAGAGTACTTGTAATCAGATGAATTATATTGTGTCAGAATGTTAAAAAATGAAAACGTAGACTTCTAACTTTCTCTCATCATCCTACAAAATATAGAAATAGATGTGTGGTTGCAGTGAATCACATTTTGTGCCTTACTCAGTTCACGTGGCTTAACAGCTGATTCATATAGAAAAGCTATCTAATCCTGCACTTGGTGATAGGAGACATGCCAAGAAAACAGACCTGGTACAGTCAGAATACCGTCTTCTCTGGAGAGCCCTATGGCCTGTTAAATCAGTGATTTGAAACTGACTATATTGATTTACTTTAATTTCTAGATTGTTTGAACTTGTATTTTGTGAAAGGAGTGTCAGTGTTACTTAGTTTGTCCTGTTTCAGCAGGGGTTTGGACTAGATGATCTCCAGAGGTGCTTTTCCAATCTAAATAAATTCTCTATGTTTGGGAAAGGGAAATGAGTATTTGTTTTGAAAATGGTAAGCTAGAAAGCTCTCAAAACCCCAATAGCAAGTGAGTGACTATTTTAATTGTTCAAGTAAAAGGAAGTATAATGCTTTTGCTTTTCAAAAATATTGAAGAGGGGCAAGGACTTTTCCCCATACCTTACCGGCCTGAGGTAACAAGCTGTATTTAGTAAATATTTACACTGCACAGTTCAAAGCTTCTGGAGGAAGCTTTTAACTTACGTTAGACAAGAAGCAAAAAACCTAAAGCCAAACAACATCTCCCTGAAACATCACTTCCCTTTGAGTTGTACAATCTGACAGAATTTTTCAGTTTCTGTGTATATATTCATGGTCTGTCAGATGTGGAAAATCTCCTAAGTACTGGCTATCAGAATTTTGTTTTCATTTGTTTTGTCCAGAAGGCTTGGCTGTTGCAGATGCACAGACCTGCAGGCCAAAGTATATGTTTGCATGGAATTTTTTTGTTGGTAATATGAGACCCATAATCAGATGTCATTACTGGTGATGGGAAGAGGTGAAAGCTGAGTTAAAATGAAAAATTTTGTTGGACAATCCCCTTCTCAAGTTCCATAGTATAACTGTGTGAAATAATAGCGGTGCTGTTTGTGATCAAATTCAGGAAAAACTTCTTAAATTTTCTGGATAGTGTCTGTGCTCTGCTTGTTTGCAACATTCAGAAGTAACATACTAGCAGAGGTGAATATCAGTTAAGAATTCAAGTGATTTGTCAAGCATATGAGAGGAGCTAATGTTTCACCACTTCTTACTCAAAACTGTGAAAACGTAGAAGCCAGTGCCCACTGTTAACATAGGCAACAATTTTTAGTGAATTTCAGTTTGGTGCACATAGTACATACAGGGTTTCTCCATGGTTGACAATTTAACTGAATATTTTAAATTTATAAAAACATTTCAGAAACAACTCCACTTACAGATTTAATGTCTTCCGGGAACATTTTCTGCAGCTATTCAGAGGTGGGAATGTACATACAAAATCAAATGGACTGTTTTAGGCTAATGGGTTACCACTTGTCATCTCTGACTGCGCTACTTCCAGAGTAGAGTGTGTTCAAAAGGTCTTTGATTTAGTATTTTACATTATACATATATGTATGTGCTTGTGTGTTTAGGAAAAAAATCCAACCTCAAAAAGAAGTGAAAGCTACCCAAAATATTTAAAAATACATATAAAAATGTGTGTGTGCTTTGCTGGTGTTCTTGTTTGTTTGTTTGTTTTTCATTGGTCGTATTCTTAATTGTGCAAAACTGCATTAATTGGTCTCTGAATAGGGTCATAGTGGTCAGTAAGGAAGACAGTGGTTATTGGAGTCCTGTAACTCCAGCAGTCAGATTGACTGTTCTTGTTCATGCTGGGTGAGTTCAGAAGCTTAATTTATCTGTTAGCACCCTCACTTCTATGCCAGTAACATGACACCTATCCTTTATGTAATCCTTCCCTTGCTGCAGCCAGCTGATAAAAAGCCAAAAAGAACAACTTTCGGTGAAAGTGGATATACGTTAAAATAGGGGAAGGAAAGAGAAGTATGTTAAAAACAGTAGAACAGAATAAAATGCGTTTGGTGTATAGGAAATACTGTTATGCAAAATGAAAAATATGAATTAAAAAATTATGCATTGTCCTTTGTAATTCGAATGAGAGAAACAGGTCGGTAGAAATCTGGGTCAGACAATTTTGAGATTTAAGCCTTTCATGATGGAATTACAAAAGCAATCATAATTGGGCACTAAAACTTCCGTATTTCAAAGTTTTTATAAGGTGCTCCAGTATTTGTACTGTATGGAAGCTGTCTTTAAATTTGAATATAAGCAAAGTACTTCAAGCAGATCACCTGGTTTTGTTAGCTGTGTCCTATTGAACCAGGACAGTGCCTGGAACTTGTTACTTTCAGGCCCTGGGGTTGTTACAGCTACAAGGCATTAAGGTAAACAATAAAGTCACTAAATCTCATACTTGGAGAACACCAGTGCCATATATGAAAGAGCTGCCGTGGCATTGGTCGCACTGAGTCTGCAGCAGGTTTCCATGTGCTGCAGTAAGAAGTTGAGCAGGGGGTCTCCAGCGCGCTGGCGTTCCGCACAGTGGGGCCCACCCCCCTTTTCTTAAAGCGGGCGCTGTCTCCTTCGGCGCCGGGCAGCACAGCGGGCAGGACAGCCGTCAGCTGACTCGAGTATTAGTTTCGTGGTGCACGAGGAAATGAAGCGTTTGAGTCCAAAAGTTTTCACTTCTTCGGTGTAATGGTAAGCATATTGTTGCTGGTTTGGGGCATTTTTTTAGCGTGTTGTTATATTAAGTTAAGGAAGTGAATCTGTATTCCCTGGAGTGTTTGCTACAGGTGTCTGTTCGATTAGACAGTTCAGGGAGCTAAGGAAAACCAAAGCCAGCTCCTCCTCTGGTGACCTTTTTGAGGGAGGAGGGGGGAGTCAAGAGCAGTATAGGCATAAAGTGACAAACTATTACAACTACATAGCTTTGTCCATATTACTGTCCTGCTTGGTTCTTGCTAATTTACTGATAGAGGAGATGCATTCTGAAGTTTGATATTGCTAAGTCATCCTCAGTTGAGTATGTGGCATAAAGTTTATATTTAGCACTTCAGTGCAGCAATACAATTAGGAGTAGAACATTGCTTTCTTTCTCACTTGGCTGCAAATAATTAGAGTTAGCATATAAATCATTGCTTCACTGTATGATTTTTCAAGTGTGTTTTTCTGACAGTGAATTAAACAAACTAGTCTGACTGTACAAATTAGTATTCTCTTTTTCATAATATTTGCTTGTGCTTTAGCAACGTATATTCGCATTTCTCAGCAATTTCTGGACAGCAATCAGGGGAGAGAGAAACTCATAGATCTTGGAAAAATGAAATCTTTATACCACCAGGGTGACACAGCAAGTCAAACTCTTTTCTGTGCATTTCTGTAACTTGATATTTGATTGGCGTTACCTTTGAAGAAAAATATGCCTCATAACTTTATGCACAGCAAGATCATGTTAAATTCAGAAGATGAGATAGTTTTCTTGGGGGGATTGTGTAAGTTTCTCCAAGTAGAATTGGAACTAGACTTCCAACAATGATGGAGTTGATATTGAGGAAACTGTGCACAGGATATGATAAACTGCATGGTCCTCCCTCATTACCACTCCCAGCTGTAGGGTGACATGCAGGGGATGTCTTGTATCCTCCTCACTAGTTGCAGATTGCTGTGTTTAGCTGTGATTCCAGCTGTTTGCTGGTATGGAAAGTGTGAAGTGCAATCCCCAAGCACAATTCCTGAGCATTGAATAATCACAATACAAATATCCACCTCACCTAGGTTTCCTTCCAACAGGAATGGTCATTTCAGGCTCTAAGTTGGTGTTCAGTATTTCACTGGCTGGAATTCAAATTTTGTTCCATTGCAATGACATTAGGTTTTCCTCTGTGGGTAATGTATTGGACTGTTTTGTGTGTATGTTTATTTTCAGTATTTATGTAGAGGAATAAAGGCGAAAAATAGAGGCTTATAGGAATATGAAAAAGGTGATTATTTTCCCTCTGCTGTCCCTGTTGTTAATAACACAATGTTTAAAAAGAAAAATATACCTGGTCATTTTAAATTGGCGAGACTATGAGATGGGTTTTGCATACAGATGCTGTGGAAGCATTTCCTCTTCCTCTCTGCCACATATGTGGGTACACCTTCCTACTGTTCTCCTTTCCATCTTCATGCCTGATTTTCTGTATCCTTTTAACAGTCCCTTTCCCACAGGTATAAATTGTGCAGCCAAAAGGATCAGACCTAGCTTTTTGAAATGCATTTTAGTGATCAGTGGGTCATTGAACTTCTATCCTCAGACTCCTGGCTAAATCTGCAGCAGTACCATGCAGTAAATGTGATGTCCGGTGTTTGCAAAGCCTTGGATATCCAGTGATGCAACAATGTGACCTGTAGTTTGAAACCTCTGTGTGAATGTATCTTCGTGTTCCAGGGAATCATTTTGACCTCTAACTAATGTATTTATAGGATTGTATTTATACTAGTAATAATTTTTCGTTGATTTTTCATATGTAGTTACTGTGCAAAAAGACCAGTATGTCTGCTGAGATAGATTTACTGTGTTGGTATATTTCTGTGACATTAAAATTCTTTTTAGTAAGTTATGTTTTCTATTTTTTTTTTCTTTTTTTTTCCTGTGTGGTTTTGTTGTTGTACAGAGCTCTGGGATTGAAACGTTAGTGGAGGAGCTTTGCTCCAAACTGAAAGACCTTCAGAGTAAGCAAGGTGAGGAAAAAAATATTTAAACTTCTGAGGCCATGTATTGTATTTATCAACTCTGCAACATTCTGAGATGGGTGGGTGTGTGAGGGAGTAGGCTGTTATTTCAGTAGCATTTAGTACAGGCCATGCAATTTTAAAATACATTTGAATAATTTCATTCAAATAATTTAAGCAATTTTGTAGTGGTATGCTTTATCTAAGAAATAGCAAGTCACAAATGGAGTTTTCTTCATGAAAAGCTATAGCTATTCATATCCAGCTGTGCCTGCTTTTTTAGTAAATATTCCAAATTCAGCATCCCCCTCCCTACCAAAAGTAATGAAAATAAAGTAGGCTTGATTCTATTCCTTTTGTGTATTGATGCTTGCAAAGCAGATTTACCTGAAAATAATTATGTGGAAACTATTTGTGTGAAAAGCATCCAAATAACCATTACTACTTAAAATTTCTGGGCTATAGGGGAATGATAATGGGCACTTCATGATGTCAAGCTTAGGGAAGGGAGCATATTGTAAAGTTGTGTTGTCCTCAGTGAAAGTTCATTCCACATAAGTATCTGTTCAGGCACACAGCAGCAGCCTTGGACACTTAGGGTAGAATTAATATGCTTATTATGTAGTGTAAGTAGCTGTGAGTAAGAGATAAACATTTACTGGCTTAAAGCATGGTGTTAGCTGTTTCATTCCCCCTTTTTTTAAACAGTAATCATTAGTCGGCTCTTAGTATTTCATAATGCTGTGAATTTCTTCCTGAGCCAAGGTGATATGGAGCATTTATTTTGAAAAACAATAAATTTTAAAAATAGTATGTCTCACTTTTTGTATTTTAAAGGTTTTAGTATAAAGACTTAGAAAAATCTTCAGAGTCCCCTCTCACACAGGAAATATGCCTTTACATCCACTCAAAGCTCAGCAATTGGTGCAAGGATATTTCCTTTTAGTGAAACACGTGTGAAGTTAGATGTGGCCAATGATAAAAACATTTAGTTAAATAGCTGATTTTTTTAAGAAATACTTTTTGTGTCTGTATCAATGCAAGAATGAGATAAGGATTTGGATATGAAACAATTAAACATTCAGCAGATTTCTCCTAGTGGGGCATTGCTAGCCATGAGGTTGTGTGGAGATGCTGGCCATTTGTGTTTGGTCAGATTTGCAGGACTGAACAGCTGTGAAAAACTTGAATCTTGGGTGGTAATTCATAGTTTCTTAATTTTATTTACAGTGTTGTATGTAAATTTTACTACTATTACAGTTATATATCCTGGTGCTTTTTGTTAAATACTGTTACAAAGTACACTGGCTTTTTAAAATTTTTCTGTTAAGTATTTGGAATTTTCTTCCAAAACAGAGGAGAAGATTCACAAAAAGTTAGAAGGCTCTTTGACTCCTGAGACTGATTTATCTCCCACAGCAAAGGATCAAGTAGAAATGTATGCATTTTTTTTTATTATTATTATCTGAGATGCTTTTCTCTTTTTATTCCCATATTTTAATACCGTGAAGTTAACTTATTGGAGAATCTGGAGTTTTTTGGATATTGAGAAATAAATTTCTTTTCATGCTGTCTTCTTTTGTTAATCTTGTATATTTAAATATAATCACTTGGTACCATGGGCTAGTTTAATTTCTGTCAATGCCTAGGCTGCTTTCATTTGACTATATACAGAACTCAAACCATACTTTCAGTTTCCTGAAAATTAAGTCAACCAGGTAAAAATTTCAAACAATATTAATTGACATGTAGATTTGCAAGGAGGGAACAGTGAGTTTCCTGGATTCAAATCTTGCATTCTTCTATTGCAGAAATGGCAAACAATGTCTCTTATAACCTTTAAACTCTTGATAACCAAAGTGATCATTTAGTTAACAAGTACCTCAGTCCAGTGTTACTGAACTACCCAGTTTTGTCATTGACCTCTCTTGGAGATATAACCGCTTCTGTAACTCTTAATAGCAGCAACAGCCTAGTAGAAATGTTACTAAATGGATGATCCATCTGTCTTCAGGGAACTGATTGTGCTAATGTGCATTTCAGTTAACTGACTTCTAAAAATTTTTAATAAGTTTTCACTGAAGTATGTGTGATTCAGTATAAATCTCTCTACCATCAAACACATACTACTATAAATGTTGCAGAAAACCATATTTTAATCTCATAGCTCTTGCATAAAGCTGTTAAGCATCTTAAAATATTCAAAAACTAATCTTTTAATAGCTTTTTCTTAATAAGTGGATGATCAAATGAGATAGTGCCTCATTTCATAAACGAGAATTTTAAAAACTGAAATTCAGGGCTGAACTGACTGAAATTCAGGAATTCCTCATTTATAATCTAAATCATGCATTTAAGAAGATTGTAGTGAATTGCCATATTATCTAATAAACCTGGAGTCACAGTTGTAAGCATCCACAATTTCTCTCCACAGTGATGTTTAGTAGTTTCTGAAAAGGAAGTTGTTTTACTTGTGTACAGTATATTTCTAAACATATATTAAGCACTTTAAAAGCTCATTTTAATTTTCCCTTTGATATCATTCAGATAGCGCAGTGAGTGACATGTGCATATGTAGTGCAAACTAGATTTTTAGCAATTAGACTGGTAGTGTTTTGCTGTGGTTTTAGTAATGCTTTCTAATCTTAATGCTTATCTGAAGCTCTACAATCCATATGTCCATTTTGTTTTGCTTTCAGGTACTATGAAGCATTTCCTCCTCTTTCTGAAAAGCCAGTTTGCCTGCAGGAAATTATGACTGTATGGAATAAATCCAAAGTATGCTCTTACTCTAGCTCCTCATCTTCATCCACTGTTCCACCAACTAGCACAGATACATCTTCTCCAAAGGACTGCAATAGTGAAAGTGAAGTAACTAAAGACAGAAGTAATAAAGTATCTGCCACTGTACAGGAAAGAACCCAGCAGAAGAAGAGTAAAAACGAGAAAGAAAACAAGTTTAGTAACAACACTATTGAAGAGAAGCCTGTTTTGTACAAAAAGCAAGTCCGGCATAAGTCTGAAGGAAAGATGCGTCCCCGCTCCTGGTCATCTGGATCCAGTGAGGCTGGCTCAAGTTCTAGTGGTAATCAAGGTGAATACAAGGCATCAATGAAAAGTATTAAAGTAAGACACAAAACAAGAGAGGTTCGGAGTAAAAAAGGGCGTAATGGGCAGAGCAGGCTGTCAGTGAAATCTGGTGAAAAGGTTGATAGAAAAGTCCACAGCGGAAGCAGCAGCAGCAGCAGCAGCGGGTCCATCAAACAACTGTGCAAAAGAGGTAAAAGGCCATTAAAAGAAATTGGAAGAAAAGAAGCTGGCGGTAGTGATGGAAAAGATTTGTATTTAGACAGTAGAAATGAGAAGGAATATAAAGAAGAGCCCTTGTGGTATACTGAGCCGATTACGGAGTACCTTGTTCCTCTTAGCAGAAAAAGCAAGCTGGAGACTACGTACCGCAACAGAGAAGATATATGTGGAGTAACATCAGAGGCTGTAGAAGAGTTGTCTGAATCAGTGCATGGTCTTTGTATTAGCAACAATAATACTCATAAAACATACCTCGCAGCAGGTACTTTCATCGATGGTCACTTTGTAGAAATGCCTGCAGTTCTAAATGAGGATATTGACCTCGCTGGGACCTCAATATGTTCTCAACCAGAGGACGACAAGTATTTAGATGATGTTCATCTGTCAGAACTAACACACTTCTATGAAGTGGATATTGATCAATCCATGTTGGATCCTGGTGCCTCAGATACGATGCAAGGGGAGAGTCGGATTTTAAATATGATTCGACAGAAGAGTAAAGAAAAAACTGATTTTGAGGCAGAATGTTGCATAGTGTTAGATGGAATGGAGTTGCAAGGGGAAAGTGCAATATGGACTGATTCGACCAGCTCTGTTGGTGCTGAAGGGTGGTTCTTGCAAGATCTTAGTAATTTAGCTCAATTTTGGGAGTGCTGTTCATCTTCTAGTTCTGGTGATGCAGATGGAGAAAGTTTTGGAGGAGATTCTCCGATCAGATTCTCCCCCATCCTAGACAGCACAATTCTTAATTCACACATGCTTGCTGGCAATCAAGAGCTCTTTTCAGATATTAATGAAGGGTCTGGTATAAACTCTTGTTTTTCAGTGTTTGAAGTGCAATGCAGTAACTCTGTTTTACCATTTTCTTTTGAAACACTCAACTTGGGAAATGAAAATGCAGATTCTAGTAGCACTGCTAATATTCTTGGGAAAACACAGTCTAGATTGCTAATATGGACCAAAAATAGTGCCTTTGATGAAAATGAACACTGTTCTAATCTTTCAACAAGAACCTGTAGTCCATGGTCACACTCGGAAGAAACACGTTCAGACAATGAGACTATAAATATTCCATATGAAGAATCCACGCAATTTAATGCAGAAGATATTAATTATGTAGTTCCTAGAGTGTCTTCAAATTATGTAGATGAAGAAATTCTAGATTTTCTGCCGGAAGAAACCTGCCAGCAACAAGCTAGAAGTTTAGGAGAAATGCCCACTTTGATTTTCAAAAAGAAATCTAAACTAGAATCTGTCTGTGGTATTCAGCTAGAACAAAAAACAGAAAGTAAAGACTATGAAACTACACAAGGGTGTAGGGAAAGCAGTCCACATGGAGATGGCTACAGCTCAGGGGTTATTAAAGATATTTGGACAAATATGACAGACAGAAATTCTGCAGCGATGGTAGAAATAGAAGGAATAGAAGATGAATTGTTTTCAACTGATGTAAATAACTATTGCTGCTGTTTGGATACAGAAGCAAAAGTTGAATCCCTTCAGGAACCCAATAAAGCAGTGCAAAGATCAGAGTATCACCTTTGGGAAGGTCAAAAGGAGAATGTAGAAAAGAGAGCCTTTGTCTCAAATGATTTATCAAAAGTAGATGGTGGTGACTATACAACACCATCAAAACCCTGGGATGTTAACCAGGATAAAGAAAATTCATTTATACTTGGTGGTGTATATGGGGAGCTCAAAACATTTAACAGTGATGGAGAATGGGCAGTGGTGCCACCTGGTCACTCAAAGGGGAGCTTACTGCAGTGTGCAGCTTCCGATGTGGTGACAATAGCTGGTACAGATGTTTTTATGACTCCAGGTAATAGCTTTGCCCCTGGCCACAGGCAATTATGGAGGCCATTTGTATCATTTGAACAGAATGAGCAATCAAAGAGCGGAGATAACGGATTAAATAAGGGTTTTTCTTTTATCTTCCATGAAGACTTATTGGGAGCTTGTGGTAACTTTCAAGTCGAAGAACCAGGGCTTGAATACTCATTCTCTTCCTTTGACCTGAACAATCCATTTTCACAAGTTCTTCATGTAGAGTGTTCGTTTGAGCCAGAAGGAATTGCATCTTTCAGCCCTAGTTTTAAACCTAAGTCAATTCTGTGCTCTGATTCAGACAGTGAGGTTTTACACCCCAGGATATGTGGTGTTGATCGAACGCAGTACAGGGCTATACGCATTTCTCCGAGGACTCACTTTCGCCCAATTTCTGCATCTGAACTTTCTCCAGGTGGTGGAAGCGAGTCAGAATTTGAGTCAGAAAAAGATGAGGGAGGTATTGCTGTCCCTCCTCAAGTAGATGTATTTGAGGATCCACAAGCAGATCTCAAACCTCTGGAAGAAGATGCAGAAAAAGAAGGGCATTATTACGGAAAATCGGAGCTTGAATCTGGAAAATTCCTTCCCAGATTAAAAAAGTCTGGAATGGAGAAGAGTGCACAGACGTCATTGGATTCCCAAGAAGAGTCGGCCGGGATGTTGCCAGTAGGAAACCAAGATCCCTGTTTAGAATGCAGTATGAAAGAATCTCTAGAAGGGAGAGTGGTGGAAAGCTCTAAAGTAAACTGCAGAATAGTGGAGCCACGTGAGGAGACTGGCAGGTTTTGCAGTTGTAAAGCAGGGTGTCATTTCCCCACGTACGAGGATAATCCTGTTTCTTCAGGAGAGCATGAAGAGGTATGTGGATATATAAAATTACAGAATTTGCAGCTAGCAGCTGATAACCAGCAGTTTGTCATGTGACAGTTCAGTTTAAATGTTTGTGATTGTATAGATCTCTAGAAAATACAGTTTTGTAGAGAAACTGGAGGTTCCATCTGAACATAAGAATAAACTTGCTTATTGTAGGGGTGACCGAGTGCTGGCACTGGTTGCCCAGGAAGGCTGTAGAGTCTCTATCCTTGGAGATTTCTAAAGACATCTGGACAAGGTCCTGGGCAGCCTGCTCTACTCGGCCCAGCTTGAGGAGGGGGAGTTGGATGTGACAACCTCCAGAGTTCCTTTTGAACCTCAGTCGTTCTGTGATTCTGTGAAAAATTAACCATCTTCAGGTATTTTGGTGTCATCTTGCATACCTTTAGAAATATATGCATGTGTACACTCATGTGACTTTAAAAATCTGTTTACCTTAGGATTTTAGGTTATCTGATTTACATATAAAATGTTAAAATGTGCATAAATTTTGAGTAATGAAATATTACTGATTTTGATTTGAACATATTTTAAAATTCTGAAGAAAAAGATCTGAAGCCAGTCTTTTCAATATAGTTTCTTCCAAGTAGAAGAGTTTGGAGTTGAACTACTGGATGTAAACTTCAGCAAAGAAAGACTTCTGAAAAGGCTTAATTGTCTGGAAATTAAAGCATCCTTTTGTCAGCATAGAGTCAAAAAGAAATAAAACGTGGATGCACGTCACTACCACAGTAACATAAGAAAGCCTCAGCATAACTGTGGGTTAAGCTCAGAGTCTTCTTTCTGGTAATTGTAGGAATAAGTTAAGTAATAATCAAGATAAAAAAATCCTTTCTAGCCAAAAATATCCTGAGTTTTCCTCTGTTCTTGAGTAGAAATGTTTAACTATCAAAACAAATTAGATGTGTGGCCAGCCCACAGATTTTGTCTGGATAGGTATAAGTGACATCTTACATTTTCTTTTCCTTACATCTTACATTTTCTTTTCCTCTTCAGCCTCCTCTTGCACATTCTCAGCAGGTGTAGTATTTACATTTGGAGGAAGTTTTTCCATTTTCAGCTGAAGAGTTGCATCCAGCTTGTGTTGTGCAATTGCGCATTTCTCAATTACAAGTTTGAAGCACTAACTCATACATAGGCAAGCTAACCTTTTTCTTGCTAAAACTAAAGCTCACCTTTTTGTTGAACAAAATCAGACTTCCTTATTTTTTCTTCTTCCTTATTTGTTTCTTCTCTCATCCTCCTTTAAATTAATTGCTTCTTTTCCCAGCATCAGTAAGTTGATATCTGCTGCTTGCACAAGAGAATCAAGTTTGTGACTTTTCCAGACCTTTTCTAGACATCTTGGTTCCTGCTGCTCTGTTAACAGAGAAGAAGTGGCTTCAAAAATCTTCACTGGAGTCTGGGAAGTTTCTGTGTTTGTGCCAGGCCTTGCAGAAAGAGTAATCAAAAAAATTAATAGACTGTAAGTCAGAACAGATTCTGGAATTGCCTTTTACCAGGAGTAAGTGAAATATAACTTCCTCATGCAGTAGGGCATAATGAGTGAACAAATGATTATACAGTTATTTGTGACAGCAAGAGCATGAAGTTCCTTCCAGCCCTTTTCGTATCTTCTTTCTGGATGTGTAGTGCTCTGTGAGGCTGCTTATTCTCATCTTCACTTCTACCATTTATCCATTCAAGAAACTAGTAAGTGGCTGGTATATACAGTAGCATAGTTTATGGTAGCTCTGAGGCTTGTGAAAGGTCTTTTGGTAGTGAACAGTGCTCAGAAAGCTCTGGTATTCCATTTTATTGAAGTTCCTTAGTGCAAGAGGAAAACTTACCTCTTCCCTTGCTCAGGTGACATGATTTTGTAGGCATTTTCATAGCTTCAAAGTGATAAACCACTGAGAAGTACAAAGGGCCAACAACCCTCTCAGCAGTCTAGCCTCCAATTTGGTTTGCAATTAAGCTCTTCCTGGGGGCTTGGGGAACTTGATTGCCCCCTAAGCTCAGACAGCCTGGGTTAACTCATCCCCTTCTATCTAGCATGTCTCAAGAAGGTGTGTGCACACTCCAGGCTCTTCTAAGCATCAGTACTTGGAGTCTGAAGGTAATTGGCTTTTTGGTTCAAGAGCATTTATTTAAATTTTTTACTGGGCTTAAATGTCTGTAAAAGATGTGTGTGAGCTTTTTTTCTTTTTAAGAGTGATATTATTTATTTTCATGAGCATTAAGCAAAATCAATATAAAGTACTTAGAGTTAGGACAGTCTAGGAGAAATTTTTTTCATGGATACCCCACACATACATGCACGGGGGAAAGCAGGCACTGTGGTGTGGACTGACTAGTATAGATCAATATTTGTAAAGATTTTTTTTAAATGAAACTTTTTGTGTTTCTATGCTTGACTTTGAACAGAAATTAAAGTCATTGCTTAACTCAGTCATCTAATGTAAAGTTTGAGTTGTGTTCTGAGATACCTCCAATATTTTTACATAAATAATGGATGTGAAAATACTAATATAAATCACAGTGTAATAGTAACACATTCTGTTTTGCATCACTTAAACTTGAGTTATATATGTGCTGTGGAAACACACATCTCTGAATACCTCCTATTTATAAACAAGACTGTAGGAGAATCTGGTTTAGTTTCCTCCCTCTTACCTTCTACATTAGAGCACTTCTTTTAGAATTACAGTGTATTTTGCAGCAGGAATTTGCAAGTAGCTCCTGCAGAATTTTTTCAAACATTAATGATATTTATATATCTAACTGTAAGATTAAAAAAATATAAAATTAAAGCAACAACAAAATAAAACCAACAAAACAATTTTAAAAAATACCCAAACCAAACAATCTCTACCAAAAACCACCAGCACATGCCACCCAGACAACTACATAAAACCCCACAAACACCACTCCCTTGCCCCACAAAGTACAGTCCTTTTAACTTCTGAGTAAATGCTCCTACCATTTAGCTGTGGAGTTATGGTAAGTACACAGTCTGGACCGGTTAATGGCCTGTGAATATACCAACACTTTGTCTCCTGACACCAAATTTTACATGGGCTTCAGTCCAGCAGGTGTGCTCAAAGAATGCTCATACTGTTGGGTCCTTGAGATAGATATAAGGACCTGTGGGGTTTTAAGGCCTGAACATGCCTAAGACACTGGTTTGGGGGGTGAGGAAATTTTACTGACAAAAACTGTGTTTGTGTATCTCGTGACTGAATTGGCCCTGAGATTTGGTGAGGTTCTGTGCTGGACTGGACTAATGCAGTGGAAGTGCATAACCCCTTTAGAAAGGGTTGTCAAGAGAGGAAGGGAAGAGGGGTGCTTTATGAACATTGGTTCCGAGGTCAGCAGTGTAGAAGGTAAGCTGTCATAAACCCAGGTAGTGATAAGAGGGAGACAAAATTCAGAGGTGTCTACTGTGTGCCTTAAAATCAGGGAAATCAGGTGGAAAAAGAGCATGTAGGGTCATCCACATACAAAGCAAAGGAGTGACTGTAAACAGTGACTATTTTGGGGGCTACCTAAGACAGGACTGGTCCAGATAGTCTTTGGTAAGTGCTGATCAGGCATGTGATGGAAACACCTACAAAGACTCTTAAGCTCTAACCTTCTAATTAAGAAAACATTTTGCAGAGATATTGAAGGGCTTATGAAAGGGCTTTAAAAAGATAAGAGTTCAGAATAACAGTTTAAAAATCATGAGAGAAACCCCCCAAGGTTTAAACAAAGCAAGTATAAAAGATTTGGTACACCTGAAAGTTCTAGAAGTAAATCAGAAACAGAAAGATGACAAAGATATTTTATAAACAGAACTAACAAGCTTGTAAAGCTATGAAAATGTAATATCCAATGTATTGATTAGTGCATCTATTGTCATTGTTAATGAAAATACAGATATTACACTGTTTCAGTTAGTCACAGCAGTATTCACCTGAGTATCATGAAGAGCAGCAACTAATTTGAGAAAAGCCTACTAGAATACTTGTTTGAGAACACATGGAGGACAGAAAATATATAAAAAGCAAATCTTGTTTTTAAAGAGGAAAATGGAACTTGGGGAAAATGGAACCAATGACCCTCTTAAATTGCCTAAACCACATGGGTGAGTAACAGGAAATTTCCAAGTATTAGTTTAGGAGAAAGATTGCACTCTCAAAATAGCAGTCAGTGGCTTACTGGAGGACAACAGAGATGATTATTTTTTCTACTGTGTGGCATGTTTATTAAAATCCCTGATAATAGCAAACTGGGAAGGTCTGCAGTTTCACTGGAAGACAGGATTAGAATAAAAAAGTTTTTAAATCTGAGCAGCATCTGAAACATAAAATGCAATCCTACAGGGGCAACTAAAATTTCTACATAAAAAAATAACCCTCTTTACAAACATTGTGGGAGGAATGACAGATGAGGAAGTGATGTGAAAACAGAAAAGCATCTTCAAATAGCTTATATTGGAGTGTAAATCAGCAATGATCCATTGTAAAAGACAGCAACATTGAGATCCATGAACAGGAATACCCTCCTGTAAGAGTGGAGTTGCTCTGCAGGAGTATTGAGCTCCTTGTATCAGGAAAGGTGTCTTGAGCAGAAAACGGGAAGGTCACTACTTGGAAAACAGAGTGAAGGAACTGGGAGTGTTTTTTTCTCAAATAAGAGAGACTTGGAGCAGAGACAGCAGTTTTGCAGAAGCCATGTTCATAGTTAGAGATAAGGGAAAAGCTGTGTTCTCTGTAGGCTCCAGTAAACACAAAGGAAGTGGATGTGATGACCTTAAAGCACATTAAGGGAAATTGAAGAATAAGAATTCTAACCAGACAAGGAATGTACTGTAAGGCTCAATTATTTTTTAGGGAAGCAATGGAAATTCTGCCTTGATGAGATTGAATGTAAGAATAGTGTATTGTAGTTGATTCCAGATTTGTGCAAGAGTAGAGGCTAGATTATCTCATAGAGTCCCTTGCACAGATATTTTCAGTGAAATTCAACGAGATTCTTGCCAAATAGGTTTTAAGAATATAAAGTCTAGACTCAGCTCCCTTTGTTCATTTGTGTCTGGCTTCTTGAGCTAAGTGTATTTTTACTGCGTGGCTGATGAACTAAAATTAGGACCTGATCTTTTGGAATTGGACTGAAGGGGTTCATTGGTGCTTTGACTTCTGAATTATTTATGTGTTGTATTCTTCCTGGTAGTAAGGGGTTGCAGAGCAGATTCAAAGAAATACGTACTTAGAGATTAATATGTTTTTTTCTGTCAGTTTTAGCACTTCTGATAATATTCATTCAGACCATACTGAGGCTTTAGTGCTTATTCTGTTCACATTCTGCAAGCCTCTTGTTTCCCTTGTCAGCCGTGATCTTTGTCAGCAAGTGTTCTGGAGCAGCACAACTAGTCAGTGATGGTGTTTCCAAATTATTAACTAATAGTCTGGGAGAAGCCTCAGTTACCCTATGCCTGGCTGTAACACCAGAAAAGAAACCCATCAGTTTGCTCTCCAACCTGCAGCAAAACTGGGAGTGAAACAGCATTGCAGCTGGTTTTGCCCTGCTGCCTATGAGTTCAATTTAAGAATAAAGTAAAAAAAATATGAACAGTTTCAGAGAGGAGAGACTTCCAATTACAATATTTAATATCAGAACCATTCTAAATAATAGCTGTTTAGATGGTTAGCTGGAAAATTTAATAAAACTTTTCATAAAACATGAGGTGTATATGTGTGAGAAAGGAGGACGTGTTTAAAATAAGACTGGATGTGGCACTTGGTGCCATGGTCTAGTTGAGGTATTAGGGCATGGGTTGGACTCGATGATCTTGAAGGTCTCTTCCAGCCTAGAAAATTCTGTGTGATTCTGTGGGAAGGAGACATAAATTGAAAATCCTGTCTTAAAAGGGAAGGGTTGCCAACAAATGAAGGTAGACTCATGGTGCTATTCTGGAGTTGTATTTTGTATTTACTGATTGGGAGTGTCCCTTTTAATTCACAACAAAAAAAAAAAAAAAAATCACTATGTGAGACACTGCATTTCTAGGAAACAGTTAAGCAGCTGTAGGAAAAAAACTTTTCTTCTGCACATGTATAAAATGGACATTAAAAGTGTCCTCTATCCCTTCCCAGACAAAAATTCAACACTGAGCTGGGAGCTGTCTGTGACCTGCTCCAGCTCTCCAGGTGTTGGGGCTGTGATAGAAACCTGGGGGGGCTGAAGCAGCCAGTGCCAGTTTAGTCACAGAGCCGTCCCAGAGCAGATGCTGAGCTCTGCTGGTGCCTCAGCCTGGGAAGCAAGGCTGCTGCAGCTTGTTTTGCCCTGCCAGACTCAAGCTGGCTTTGCCTGTACCTGCTGAGGTTCATCCAGCTTATCCCGTGTGCAGGTGTGACAGCAGCACTGAGAGAGACTTTGAAGTTAATAATGCATCGTGCCTGTGGAGTTTAGATGGCTTTATCTCTAATCAGCACAGAGTGAGGCTTCCATGATTGAGTGTATTTGTAAATGCACATATTTCTTACTATGTCCTGCTTATACCCTTGATCTACGTTTTGTTGGTGGTGGTGGTTTTGTTTTTGGTTGTTTGTTTTTTGTTTTTTGTTTTTTGTTTGTTTGTTTGTTTGTTTGGTGGGTTTTGTGTGTGTGTGTGTGTGTGTGTGTGTGTGTTAAAAAAAGAAAGACACCAACCAGTTTAAGCTCCTAAGAACTCCCTTTCCCTTTTCTGGAACTGTTTGAATTTTTGAAGGGTGATTCCAAAAAGACTGTTCCTGGGTCTTATGACAAGAAACCAGCATGGATAAGTTCAAATAAGTTGAATCTAGGACATGTTTCTAAATACAGCACTCAAGTCACTCCTTTGATTTGAGAAGGGCTTATCTTTATTAAGGAATAAGTGTTTGTAAATTTAAGTTCTATGAGTGTGTAGTTTTACAGAGGGTTAAGGAGGAACAAAAGGATGCTCATTGATCTTCCATGTTTAAACATTCTCAAGTTTACTAAGGAGAAAGTGGACTAGAAAGTCAGTGTTGAAGCTCATTTGTTAATGTTGTGGGCAGTTGCACTGTGCTTTGTTTTTTTAATCATTCTAATATCTATAGAGGGTGTTACAAGGGGGTATAATCTTTTGAAGGCTAATGGCGTTTCCTGAGGTGCAGCCATGAAACTGGGGACATGTCTATTCTGACAAGCCCTTGCTATTTTAGCCATATCCATCAATGTCATAAGGAAAGGCCTCTGGTAAAATAAACTAGCATTAATATACCAGGAGAGTATTTTGGCAGTCTTAGTGAATGGATTACTTCTAGCATAAAGGCAAATCATTGATCATCCTGATAACCTCTTTTTCCTCATGTTGACACATAATTCTCTAATTTTGTGTTTTTCCTTTGGGTAATGGTACTGCTAATTCATCCTCCCAAACTTTAAACATGAAATTTTACCACATTTTGTTCACTGTCTTCTCTGTTTTGTTTTACACTGAATTGTTTGTCATGTTGGCTAACATTTCACTGTACTTCCATCTCTTGGGTAACTCTCTCTAGATTATAAAGTGTAGGGCTGGAATTAAATATTTTTTTTCTGGATTTGTATAACTCTGTATAGGCAAAATCTGAACCCCAGCATGGAGTTCATATTGGCTGTAACAGTTCAGAGAATGGCTATTCCATTATAGTTTGACTATTATTTCCCATTAGCGTCACAAACTGAGCAGTGTGACCTGTAAGATTTAGGAAAATTCATTGTAATACCAGAATTTCCTCCTTTACATGTAAGTATATTATTTTTGGCAAAATTAAGTGTTACTATTGTCTAAACACTTTCCTATATTGAATACTAATCTGCAGAGAATGAGTGGCAGCCAGGAAAAGCAATGCTGGTGGGAAAAGGCGCTCTATTCTCCCCTTTTTCCTGCATCACAGTGTGAAGGTAAGCACCTCTGCCTGTTAGAACTAATTTGCTGTTGCACCCATATTAGAATTAAATGCTCCTTGTTACTGACTGGAATTGCTGCAGATGAGTTGGATTCACTGTCTGTATTTAAAAAACCCACACCAGCAAGCTTCCACAAAAAATTCTCTAATCTGAGAGAACTGGGATGCTTCAGTTGCACTTAGAGTATACCTCTAGCATGATTCTAAACTGGTTTTAAAAGAAAGTAGTTTAAAAATAATCTTAACATTTACACAAATTTACTTAATGCCAAAGCCTGCAATTAAATAAACAGAAAATCTCTGATTATGAAAACACTTTATTACATTTTTTAATGTTTCATCCTGAAAAATACTTACTAGATAGGTAAGTTATAAGAATATGAAAACATGATGGTTACCTTTTATGGGTGTGTGTAAATAACATGCCAGTTATTCAGTGGATGTGTGGAATCTCTCTGAGACTGGGAAGGAGAAGGATTTGCCACTTGGCCCCTCCTTTCACACTGACAGTCTGGGAATTCTTGCACGGAGAGCAGTCCAGTCTTAGCGGGCAGGCTGCTCATGATCAGAAGCAGGTGTGCTGCCAGCACTCCCAGGAATCTGTAGCATCTGACAACTAACTCAAGCCCAGGTTTTCAGAGGACCGGCAAGAATCCAGGCAGCTTTTTTTTTTGTCTGCATACCAATTCACCTTTTCTGGGGAGAAGGCAAGAAGCTAAGTAAGACCATTCTGTTTCCTGAATTCACAGGATCTCTGGTGCTTTCTATTGGTACAGGTTCAGGGTGAGAAAGTTTTAATCAGAGACCTGGTTCCTTAGTAGTCTGAAAGTAGATTAGCCAGTTATTATTTTTGAAGCGCACCTTTAAGTGCAACCACCTAAATTGCGTTATTGGTTGCGAAACAGCCTTATTTTGGTGTTTAGGACAGTTTGGGTGACGGTCAAGAACATTTTAACTTTTACTTCACTCCCACCTATAGAACTGTGCATAGTGCAAGAGCAGACCGGCACTCGGAGCCTGCCACGTTAGAGAGAGCCATCAGTCTTCCCAAAGCGGGGGATTTGGGGTCCCCCTGCAGAGCCGCGGGGCCGTGCCCAGTGCCGTGCCCGTGCCCGGTGCCGTGCCCAGTGCTGTGCTCGTTCCCAATGCCGTGCCTGGTGCCGTGCCCAGTGCTGTGCTCGTTCCCGGTGCCGTGCCCGTGCCCAGTGCTGTGCTCGTTCCCAATGCCGTGCCCGGTGCCGTGCCCAGTGCTGTGCTCGTTCCCGGTGCCGTGCCCGTGCCCGGTGCCGTGCCCAGTGCCGTGCTCGTTCCCGGTGCCGGGGCCGTGCCCGGTGCCGTGCCCAGTGCCGTGCTCGTTCCCGGTGCCGGGGCCGTGCCCGGTGCCGTGCCCAGTGCCGTGCTCGTTCCCGGTGCCGGGGCCGTGCCCGGTGCCGAGGCCGGTGCTGGCCCCTGGCGGCGAGCACGCGTCACTACGGCAGCGCTTCCGCGGCGCGGGCGGAGCGCGGCCGAGCCCAGGAGCTGCTGATGCAGAGCCAGGGTGTCTGTCAGGGACAACAGAGCCAGAGTTTGCTCTGTGCGACTCAGTTTTTAAACAAGACCGGGACTTTATCCTCACAGCTGATGATACTCTTCCACAAACCTTTTCCTGTATCCTGTTTTTAGTATGGGTACTTTTTATATGTGGGTGTTGATGCATGTGATCCATATGTACCTATCTACGTGATAGTTGTTGATATTATATATATAAGTTTACTCGGGTAAGTAGAAATCACAGCCATCCACATCAACTGGGGTTTTTGAGTTTCCGTGAGGATCAGGTTACTGTTTCAGACTACACTGTGTGGGTATAGAAATAGAAATGATGTGGAACACAATGCAATATCAGAATTGAAAAATGTACTGAACCGTTTATCATAAAAAGTATTTCTTGTTCTTTGGTATTTTAGGTGTTTTCATTAACTAAGTAGCTTCTTCAACTATTAGTTATCCAGGTAGGGTTTGGTGAAACTTCCGTGAGGTATTATGCAGATTTCTTTATGGGTGTCAGACCATAAAAACCCCCACAAGCACAGAGTTTACATGGCATAGAATGTGAATTCCAAGAATACGTCTCTGGATGCTTTAATTTATGGTAAATGTAAATAACAGTGTTCCTCAATTCTGTTTTTTCTTCCTTTGCATCTGAAACACCCCCACAAAAACAATATAAGAGTGCTATACAAATGCCAAGGGAGAGAATGGTGTAGGAGATCTTGCAGATGTAAAGGAAGTATCCAATGATGATGAACATCTTTTAGATTTTAATATGGTAAGTTTGTCAATGGTTTTGGGGAGGAAGTTTTTTACTTATTTTATAAGGGTGGGCTACTGCATCTTTCCTTTCATCACAGTTCTCAGTCTACCCTCAAATGAAACTCCTGCAAAAACTTTCAAAAGCTTCTCTTCTCTTTGTTTTTTAACCTCCTCTGCATCTTGAGCATCCTTCTGAAAGTTCCTCAGGGTGTTGTACTTTGGGGAGTACAACCCTTTGTACAAACAGCCGTACTTCTAGTGGATGAGCAAAGCCGTTTTCCTTTGGGAATGCTTGCCATTTGCTTGTCACGAGTGTTAAACGTGAATCTTCTTTTCCTTCAACTTTTAATTTCAGCAAATGTAGAGTGAGCTGAAGTGTACTATGAGGGCAGAAAGGACCAGTATCTAAAGGCATAAAGATAATATGTGCTGAATACTGTCCTCATTACAAGCAAAAAACCCCAGATTTTTTTTCTCTAGGGAAAAAATTTCATGTACACATGTATTTACTGATATACCTTTAAACTTCATAGTGATGATAGCGCTTGGTTTAACATTGTGACATGCTTGCTGTAGTTTTACTCATTCAGATGAAAATATATTTAAAATACATTTGCTTGAAGTTTAGTCAGATCTGTGCTGTGTTTTCTTACTATTTAATACTTACTACGAAGTTTTGGAGATAACTTTTACAGTAATTTTTCTAACATGAACTGTGATAAAGATACATCCTGAGTTCACTTTTGATTCTCTTGCTGTTTTGCGCAAATCCTAAAATTAAGGAATAGGAAAAAATAATTAAAGCCCCATCTTTTTTCCCTGCTGTTCTGCAGTCCTTTCTACATAGTGGACTAAGTCAGGAAAGAGGAGGACTTGCCCTGTAATCGTGGCATCTCTCTTGGACAACTACAAAACCATATAACCTCCCAGCCCAGAGAAAAGCAAGCATGTTCTTTATTGTTCCCCATCAACACTGTCAGTTTAAATCCTTAGGTTTCTTCTGTTTATGAAGCAAGATGTGCAGATGATATAAATGCTGAAGCAAAACCAAATGGCTTCAGGAAGAAGATCTACTCCAGTGATAGCTCCAGCTCTGAAGACACAGCTTCAGAAGGTGGAAGCGAATGGGCTGATCCGTGTGAGGAGGAGCTTTTTTCTCGAACTCAACTGTAAAAACTGCAGAGTAGAACAGATGGTTGAAAAGTAACATGAGATGGAAAACTATCTTTCTTGAGGGTCTGTAGCTCTAAAACAACAACTTGAGTTTCCTCTTCAGTTAATGGATTCAGATGTGTATTTATCTTTCTCTTCTTGCTTATTTTATAGATGAGGACACAGCTGTCCTGTCGAAGATTTTTTTTCCCAAAAAATACTGTTAAATTCTTGGCTATTTGAACTAGACTAGATTGTGTTGTCAAATCAAGAATGGATGTGCATGTGCTTGTCTTAGTAGTACCACTGCTTTTTTGCATCTTAATTGCAGTTATTTTCTTTCGTAACTGTAGCCCTACCACTATTACAATCTTCTTAGCATCGCAGTGTCTACAACTACTTCTGCTATTCAGAGACTTCAGCTTTCTGCACATTAGGCTTTGTTCTTTAAGAACTGGGAGATAAATACTTAACACTGTAATCTATCAGTGCCTTTCTGAATGCAGGAGAAAAGCATGAATGACTTGTCCAGTCTTCATTCAGTAAATCTCATAACTTTGAAGTAGGAACAACAGGGTTGTGCTTTAGAGACTTACAGAAACTGTGTTTTCTATCCTATGATTCCCCCCTCCCACAAACCAACGCTGAGGATACCATGGTTTGTATTTTTGCTAACTGGAGAAGCCAAGGATTTTTTGTAGGTATGGAGGCAATGTGGTGGTTTTTTTTCCTTTTTTTTTTTTTTTTTTTTTTTTTGTCCTTTTTAGCAATTTGCCAATGTGGGGCAGAAGTTCAAAAAGTAACACCAAAAATAATAAACCACTGGGGTGATGTGTGAATTGTTGTGAATTTTGTTAATGAGTAATGAGAATGTTGTCTTGTTGCAGATGAAGGCATTCATGTTACCTGCAAAAGCATCCTGTAACTGAACTTGAGCCTGAATGACTGAAACTCTCTAAAATGCTCAGAGTGTTCAATGTTTTAAATGCAAAGGGTCAGTGCTTCACTTGAAAGAAATCCTGTGGCTGCTGCAGTTAGCTGCTGTTGTGGCTGTAATTTAGTAAATCTCGTAGTTCATTTTGTGTTTCTGAGAGAATGTGTGGGGCAAGTTACGTGTGTGGTGGGTGGGGGTAGGGAAGGTGATGACTTACAACATACATGTGTGATTGCAGTAGTGATTGTTGCTTTATGTGACTTGCTTTTAAATTTTCTTTTGTTAACTTAGAAAGTCAATACATTGTCAAGTTGCATCTGTACAAGACTATCAACTCCTGCTTTTAACACATTATGCAAAACGTATAAGCCAGGAGGAGCAACATTTGCAAAACTAAACATTCTAAGTTTTTACCAACTCCTAGTTTAAAAAATGACAACAACTAACTAGTCTACACGATCGCAGCATGTCTATAACACCAGGTGCAGAAAGTCCAATACTGACTTGAAAAGCTTCACCATTATTTTTGACAGGCAATAAACCTCACAAGAACCATAGCTGTTTGAAATGTGAGCTGAACTGCCTTTGAAATATGTTCTGCGCTAGAAATGCTTTCTGAGTAACTGGGTTTTGTTGCCTTTATTCAATTGACAGTGTAAGAATTTAAATATGTGGTTGGGAAACCATGCCAGTCTTCATGCAATGCTTTTGGTGAGATCCTTACTAAAACTGGCTTGGTTGCCCTTATCCAAGGACTTTCTTTTGGTCCTCCTCTTAGACTATGTTTTAGGGTTTGTATTCATACAGCAAATCTTTCAACACTTTACAGTTTCTTTTCTTAATTTATTTGCAGACTTTGAATAGATTTTTATATATTTTACTTTCTTCTGGAGCTTCCTTGAGAGGTTGTTTAGCACCTGCACTGAAACTAGTTAACTGTAACATGAAAGGAAAAAAGAACTTTACACATAAATTCTTCAAATCACTACAGTGAAGAATGGAATAGAAATTCATTTGAGAACAGGAAATGACCAAGGGGACATATTTCAAACACAAACTTCAGCTCAGTTAATTCTGGCTAGAGCTTCTTCTTTGGTAAGAAAGGGCTCAAAAGTAACAAAGGTGTTGCTCATAGTTACACTGTGGCATGTAATGATTCCAGCACCTTTGGGGAAAATAAAATCCTATATTGAGCTTGGGCAATAACAAATTGTCTTTACTTGTTTTCATAGTTTAATGGCTAAAGCTCTAAGGCTTTCAGTGAGAGTTGAAGTGTGGTTTTTAGTTTTTCTATATGGATAGAAACACACCACCAACAACAACAACAACAAGAGCATTAAAGGTTGGCATACGCTGAACCGCACTGTGGGATGAAGCGCATTGCATATCCATAGCATTGAAGTATCAGTTTTCCATTCCTGGGCTGAAATTTGTTTCTACTTTTTGCTTCAAGTGGTTGTATTGTTCTGATTTCACGTACACCAGAGTAACTGATTTTGTTTTCTTGTGGAGTTACTTAACACCGAATAAAAATATAAAAGGACAATTGGATGGTGTGTGTGTGTGTCTTCATTTTCCTCAGCTGACGTGTATAACTTAGATACAACATGCAGTTAAGCATTATAAAATTCTGGAGAAATAGCATGACATACCTAATTTGGGAGTTCTTTTCATTGCTGTAATTTTTAAAACTATTTTTAGGATGTAGGAAAATAAAACACATTGAATATGTTCTTAAAAAAAAAAAAAAAAAAGACAAAATAAGCTTTGTCCACACTTTATTTCTGTAGAAATTAATTTATAATGACAAATTCATGTTTAGAAAACATGACAATTTTTTTAAAAAAAATCAAACCCAAGCAAACCCAGACCCTCTCTCTCACATAAGTTACAGCACTTGTATGTAATATGGAATCTAACCCAGATTTCTATTTCTGCTTTCAACTTGTGTTCAGCCATCAAGTAACCAGTGTCTCACTTCTACTTACAGAAAAACTGCATCTATAACAACAAAGTGCACTTTCCTAATTCCATGGTTGCACCTCCTTTCAGAGAAAGGAAAAAAGCTCCAACAGCTCACTTTCTATTTGGTGGAGCCATGTGCATTGTGGTGCTGTAAGTCTGCAGCCAGAGTGACCTGGGATTCTGTGCAGAATGATTCCAACCTCTGCTGAAATAGAAGTTCAGTGAAAACAACACAGAAACACAGACATGGAAATAATGGAAGAGTTCCTCTGGAAGGTCCTTGGGTGAATACTTTTTAAAAAAGTTGAAACTTTGAAAGGCGTACATTATTTTCAATTAGTTCTTAAATACACCAGCAGTAGTATCTTTTCATTGCATTTACAGAAGATAAAAGAATTACATTTCATCAGCCAGGCTTTTCAATTCCTGTATCTGAATTAATATTAAATGCACATAGTGTAAGGAATTAGTTTCCAGTGTAAACAATTCTTCTGTCATGCAAAAATTACCACTGTGTAGTCCTAGGCAGCAAGTACATCCATCAGTGGTAAGACAGGCTGGCTGCAAATGCATGTCACATTGTGTCTTCATGGGAGTGTCTGATGTGAAAATACATGGGAAGGCAGTGAACCTTCTGGAAAGCCAGGATTCCTTCACAGCAACTCATTCTTTCCCTGCCAGGACCAGCATAGTTAAGTATTATCCCCAATGAATTAGTCATTACCTTTCACATACAGCATCTCACAGAATTTTCTTTTATTATATGTGAAATTAATAGCAAAAAGAGGTTTGGGACAAAGGAGTCTTTAAGTGATACATTTTAGCTTCCTACTGTAAAACTTCTGTTCCATTGTTCAAGTTCCTCTCAAAATATAGTATTACATGCAAATGCTTATAAATTTTATGGTCTACCTGTGCTCAAATGGGATGATAATGGGATGAACAGGAAAAATCAGCTGACAGAACTGGCAGTGGGCCACCACGCTGCTGAGAAAAAGCTCCTGAGTGACAAAACACTGGTGTCCCTGCCCTACTTCATCCATGTGTAACAACTTGACCTATAATCAGTGAGGACAGGCTGAGGTGAGAGGCTGCCATGGAGGCTTCCTTCTGCCTGACAGCCTTCCTGTAGGGCAAATCATTCTGGAAGGACTGAGTCTGTCCTGTGTTTGCAGCTAATCCAAGAACGAGGGGCTGCAAAAGCAGTACTAAGTCTCTGTGTTCCTTGGTAATGATGCAGGGTTCCTTCTGTTAACAGCAGTAAGAGCCATTTAATAGTGCTACAACTGCTTGTCACATAAAGATTTCAGGATTTGCTAATGAAGGGTTAACTGCCAATCATTTCTGCACAGGCCTTATTTTACTCACTACAAGCAAACAGAGACACAGGAGAAGCAGCAACTCTCCTTGTCTCAAAACAGAAATCTCAAATTCTTGAATTTCTTTTAAAACCATCCTAAGCAATCACGCCTGTTAAAAATACTGTTAAAAAGTATAGATGAATACATTTTCAGATTCATCTCTGCTTTGCTGTTTGTAGCATAGAAATGCTCAAGCAAAGAACAGTACAGTACAGTAGCAGTACTGAAAGCAAATGCATAAGCACCACCTAAAAAAAGGAATGCCATTTCCACCCCTGGAGATTTTTAGGAACATATTAGACAAATATTTCAGAAATTATGTAATGATCCACACAAATCTGTGTAGTTTTTTTTCCTTTACTGATCCCATGTTTGAAAAAAAGTACAACTTGTGTGTTGTTTAGGCCTGTTGTCCAAAGAATAATTTGCCTCATTAATCCCTACCTGCTATGATGGGCCAGCCTGATCCCTTACAGATATAGGACAGAAACTGGTGTTGAATTTTTCATTTTTGCAGTTACTTTATTTGTACAATAATGAATATTAAGAATATCCTTGAAGTTTAATACTCTTTTAGTAAGATTTTGCCTTTCCCCCTTTTTTCTTACATTTCATAACTTGTAATTTTTTGATTGATATTTGGCTTTTAAGTGTCCTCACTTTGCCATGGAGTTCTATCACTGGATTCTGGAGCCCTCATCTATTTGGCAACAAAGTCTTCTTCAGGAAGTCTAAGTTGTCATTCATGGGTTTTATATCTTTTTCCACCATTTTTCCTGTAATTTTATTCAGTACAAAAATATTAAATTTGAAGCACTGCAGATCCATGGAAACATAATAATGGGGTGTTACCTGCCAAAACTGAATGTTACTTAGTTTCATTCATCCTTTCTAGCTCTAGACAACAATTGATTTTTAGTCCAGTACTTCTTTTTTTTCTTCGTAGTGAGTCCCAATAGTTGTTGCCATGTTGGCAACTAATACAGAATAGATCTGCTTTATTTTGGAAATGTAATTTAAATTCTGCTTACTTAAGAGAATAAATCTGTTATAGAACACCAGCTTTTCATTATGCAGCTGTGCATAATAACAACCATGTTTCCCTCTCTGGCATGACTTCGTGATGAGTGAAGATCTGTAACAGAGGTACCATGGAGGCTTTCTTAGCAATTATTTATGAGCACTCAGGATTCTGCAATTCTGAGATATCATACAAAGAGTAGTATTTTTAGTTGATATAGTTTTATTCCTTCACACCTTATTACTCATGTTGTCTTTCCTAAACAGCTTGTAGACAGTGATAGAAACAATCCTGTCACGCATCGTGTTTCAGTAGTACCAGTTGCTGGAAAGTCTCACACACTCTTCCCCTGCCTTTCCTGCTCTTCATTTTCTTGCCATCTCTTGGAGGGGAGCCATCCCAGTTTATTCTTACCCAGTGGTAACAGAAGGGTTAACAGTGATGGTAGCTGTAGACCAAGCTTCCTCATCCTTTCTCAGGTCTCGGTTTCTATAGGAAGAGGCAGCCTTTTGGGATACTCAAAAGACACATTCTTCAGCTGTTCCTGATTCATCCCAAACCTGTTGAAATGGTGTGGTGTACAGACAGTCCACCTCTAGTAGGGATGCCCATGCAGATGGTGGCCATGCTGAAAATGGAGTGCTATCAAATACAGGCAAAAATAGTTTTGTATGAACAAAATTAATTTCTGATGAATCTGAAGCAAAAGAGCATAATATTCATTTCTCAAAAGCATCACCATTTGCTTCCAAGGTATTGAATTGTTCACACAATTACTACTTTTTCATGGCTATAAGTCCATAGAAACCTGAATTTATTCATTGTTCCCTTTTCTTGTGCCATAAAACATGCACGAGTTATTTCACTGTGCCTACAGGTAATTCTGTAAAGCAAGGAGGAAAAGGAGCAATGTCTCCTGTCTGTGCTAACATTTGCTTTCAAGAGAGAGCTTCTGTGTCTCGTGGTATGATGGGTAAGAACTCGGCATCCAGCACTGCCACACTCTGTACCCTTGCACTCTGGCTTGGGTGAGCTAGAACTGCCTTAAATCACCGTGATGGCAAGTGGAGGCAGGAGCTGTTGGCCAGCTCACATTCAGTGATGCACAACTGCTGTACCTTCACAACATGCTAATCTTTGGTTAAAAGAAAAAAAATTTAAGACGTCCTCTAGCTTATGACAGGGAATTACTGACGTTCAAGAGCTGCACAGCAGATTCAAATGAAGCTCAGTTTGGCTGGCTCTGAAAGCTGCTTGCATCACACTTGGCTTGTGATGAATGAAAATTCAATCTAGATGTTCTCATCTAGCTCATAAAAAATAAATTTGAAGTTGTATCAATTACAAAATTGCTGAAGCTCCAAAATGAACTGAAAGCCTAAGCAGAGAATGCTTTCCCACATCTAGAGGCATAAGAAGTATGACAGAAACTTGCATTTCTGTTCCTTGGCTCTAATGAAACAGAGGAAGGTCTGGTATTCGGTGTACTTTTATCATATGTAGTGTATTTTGGAACAATCTCCAAGACAGAACAGAGTGCAAACTCTTCATGCTTTCTTGAAGAATAACTATAAAACTGGGATATCAAGCTCTGCTGGCATGAATATGAGTGTGTATGACAGAGCTTTTGAACAGAACGTTTTTAAAAATATTAAATTCTCTAGCACCAGTCTGTTATTAGACATGTAGAAGTTTGGTTTTTTTCCCACTAGGTGAACATCAATTGCCAGTTTGAGGCTGCTCTATTTAACATTTCATTTCTATACAACAGCTGCAGGTAAGACACTCTTAAACAAAACATGATTTTAGCCCAAGAATTTTATGAAATTAAGTGTTCTACAGGTTTACTTGACCCTGCATCAGTGGCAGAAGACTGATAGTAACCAAGCTGATTAAGTGCCACAATTAACTTATCAAGCTTCTGAGGATTCACTTATAACCCTCATGTTTAAACAGGAAGACTTGATTTCTGTGTGCCCTTCTGTGTGGACTTTAAGTTTTGCTCACCTACTGCAAAAGAAAGGTGCTAAAGGTCCCCTTTGCACTGAGTTATCCTTTTATACTTCCTGTACCTGGCAGTACCTGCTCTGTTTCCTTTTAGTAATTAGCACGTGCCACACTTCAGCAGAGCTAGTGGTGTGACACTGTACTTAGTCACAACGTGAGCCCTTCAGCTTCTCCCCATACAGAGGAGTAATAATACACATTTGCCGACAGAAATTTACCGTATCTGGGATGGAGGGGGCATGAATGGACTGATGCCAACTGCTGATGCAGAACACCTTGTGGTTATAGCTCAGGACAACCACAAATGCTGCCTCCTCCTTCCTGTGAGTTATACAGCCATTCATGGGCAACAGAGGGGTGTTTTTTAATATTGACCAGGCTGCAGTTTCTGAGACTTTCAATATGCTCTGCTACCCCTGAAAGATTTTCTGCAGCAGGTTTATTCTAATAGTTTCTTCAGCCTAAATTATATTAAGCTGGGAGTATCATTTCCTGTGCAGGCACTTGGCGGAATTACAGAATTCCTGACTGTTTCCATTCTGTTATTTACCCTGGGAAGCAAACAACTGATTTGGTACAATGACACATCACAATGACAATACTCTCTTCTGGTTGCTCCAATAGAAGAATTGATTCCCACTCTCAGAAACAGAAGAAAAAAATTAATAAAGAAAAAGGAATTAGTGACAGTATATACTCCAAAAATCTTTTGCATATAAACAAGTTGATAGTGCCTCAAAATTGGTTTGCTTTTAATCACCTTTATTTATTTACATTTAATATGGAAGCTCTCTTACAGAGATAGTAGTAATTTTTAAAAGAAGATACAAGAAATCAGTGCCAATCTTAAATAGTTTTATTTTGATACCCATCTTAGAAGTACAGCAGACTAAGGACTGATCCAGTCACAAAAACAAACTATCTGCAGAGGTATAATTTTTGCCTGATGGTAGATTTTCAGAGCAGCTTCATAATGATCTAATTCTTATCTTTATAATATGGAATTGGTGTCAAAAGGGTCATGGTGGCAAGTACTTCTGTACAGGTTTACCTTAGCCTCTCACAGTTCATTCAAGTGTAACTTGCCCATATCAAAACTTGAATAATCATGGGTTTGCACTGCTCGATAGTGAGCCAGTGACACCAACACAAGTTCAGATATTTCTGCTTTTGCTGCCCTCACACTTCAGTTTCAGTGCAGACATGAGAGGTGTGAGGTGACAAGAGTGCTTATATCCTCGGGTCAGATGGGGGACAGCTTCATCTTACTACCGTACAGACATGATCACCGACTCTAGGTGCGAAACATATGACCTTTGAAGAAAAAAAGAAAAAAAGGCAATGCCGAGTAAGGAAACACGACAGCTCTGCTCCTGTCAGGTGCTGACTGCTCGGAATTTCAGTGTGGGGGCAGAGCAGGGCGTGCACAGCTCCACCATGTGAACGGCAAAAGGGCGCACTTTGAGACGGAAGGTGAGGAGAACGGGAAGATAAAAAAAAATCGCAATTACCACCCTACAGCCTCCACTTTTAGCATTACAGAACGTAATGCCAAAGCTCCATAGAGATAAGGACACACCTGCACAAGATGTTTCCACGTGTTCCATAGCCCACACTTGTAAACCCACTGAATTTTGTTTTCCTCCTAAACGCAGGCGGCAACACGAGCGCAGCCCGCCCGCCCCCCTGCTCCCCCGGGCACGGCCAAGGCCGCTCGCCGGCCCCGGCAGTAACGAGAGACGGGCTGCAGCGCCCGGCAGCCAAAGAGCGGCTCCCGCCGAGCGCGGGGCTCCTCGGAACCAGCGCCCTCAGCCACAGCCCCGCTTCCCTCCGTTCCAGCGGCTCGCTCGGAACCAGCCCCTGGAACCAGGCCACAGCCCCGCTCCCGGGGCGCCTCCGCTGCTGGGCACAGAGGACACCACTGCCCGCCCGTCCACCCCTCCGCCCGTCCGCTCCTCCGCGGGCGCCGAGGAGATCCAAAATGGCGCCCGGCGGCGGCCGCCCCTCGCCCCCCTCCGCGCAGGCGTTCCCTTCCCCGACGGGCGGCGCTTCCCCCGGCGCGCCGGGCAGGGGAGCGGGGGCGGGGCGAGGAGTCCGAGCTGCGGGGGCTGGAGCATTGCCGGAGGCGCTCAGCACCTGTCCCGCAGCCAGGTGTGCGCCGCCGGCGCCATGGGAGGCCCCACGCCACGCCGGGGGGGCGCCCGGCGAGGGGCGGCTGCTCCGCCTCAGCCGCGCTGAACCCGGCGGTGCTCCGCGGGGACCGGAGAGCAGCGACATGGACCGCCCGCCGCAGCCGCCGGCCGCCTCCTAGTCCCGCAGCAGCGGCTGTGGGGCGGGTCGGGCATGGCCCAGCGTGACGAGAGCGACGGAGAGCGGCGCTACCCCGGTGAGGTGTCCGGGCTCCTCGGGGCTTTTCCTGCTCGGGCGGCGGCGCAGCCCTGCCAGGGCTGGGGGTGTTGGTGGTACCTGTTGGTTTGAGGGGCAGAGCCCGAGGCAGGCGGGAGCCGCCTTAGCCCCGAGGGGCCGCGCTGGCCGCGGCTACTGACTTACCCAGCCGTGGCCACATTAAAAAGTTAAGAGGAGCAGGTGGGCTGAGCCTTCGGAGTGTTCACCGAGTGGGTTAAAGACCGCAGAGGAGAGTGAACGCTGCTTCATCAAGGCTTTGGTTGTAGGTCTTGGGTTTGCTTTTGGTTTTTTGGTTTCTTTTGGGTGGGGGGGGGGAGGTTGTTGTTTTGGTTTGTTTGTTTGTTTGGTTTGGTTTTTTGGGGTTTTTGTTTCAGTTTCTTTGGGTTGTTTTGTAACCGAAGGCCGCTAGCTCGGAAACCTTCGCAGAGCGTGTCGGGTTCAGCCCGTAAGAAGGAAGGAACCTTCATCTCACTTCTAGTCGAAGCCTCCCAGGCAATTCCCAAAGACGAAACAAAACTACATCTCACAGTAGCTGAAGTTCTCCTGACGTTGCTCCTAGTTTAACGTGGGTCACAGAGTTTTCAGTAATAATGGTGTGGGGACGGTAAAAGCCCTGTAAAGCGCTTCTGGAGCAGAGGCTTTAGCAGAGCACTGTAACTTGTTCGTATCGCCTGCCTCACGGAGCAAAAACAGTCGAAAAGCGGTGAATGGCTTACTTATCATTAGTCTCTGAGCACTCTGCTCAGAAGCCAGATTTGTAAAGCTCACGCTTCCAAAAGGTCACCAGCTGAGTGTTAGATAACAGTCATCTTAATCAAAAAAGAATAAAACCAAACAAACCCCACTAGTTGATTTTCTTTTTGCCGGTGAAGTTTCGGCAGTACTTACATAGGTAGCCCATGTTTAGTGTAAAAGCAGACTTTTTGTAGCTTCAGGAGTTCTTCACTGCTGGCAATGCTGTGGCTGTTATAACGTGCACTTAAACAAATGGAAACAAGAAATCTTTAATAAACAAAACTGAGTTTGATGCTCTTGTGCCCCCGAAGCTGCCCGTGATAACAGCAATGTGTTTCTTGGTACATGCAACAAAAATATTGTTAAACACATGGAGACTATAAACGATTAATTAAAAAAAAAATCCTTTAAGAAGAAAAAAAAAAGTTGCAACTTTGTAATTGAAGAAATTCCTTGTTCTTAAAAACTTGAGAAAAAATAATGACAGAATTAAGTGTTGAAGAGATAATGTGTGAGAACTGAGCTTATATGCCATCATTCCTCTCCTCATCCCTGCTAGGCAAGAAAATATAAAGCCTGTTCTGCAAATTGTTGTCTTACTCTTGTTGCTTGTGTAAATTGCGTCATAACTCCCAACAAACTTGCAATAATGGGCCTTGAGTCGGCATCTTTCTGGTTTTATTTTACTCTAATGGTTTGCTGTCATCTTTAGCTTTTATAGCAAACCAGGTTAAAAAGCCATTTTATTGTAGATCTTAGAAATTATAACCAAATATTACTTGTTCCCTCTGTATGGTTGAGTGAAATGCAAAGCCAAAATCTGTTTCAAAGGCTCTGGTTATTGTCAGAACATGCCTTCTTGCATGCTTTGATCAGAATTTGGGGAATGTGAGGCCACGTGGGCAGCCCTACTGAGACCGATCAAAATCTACCTGTCAGGAAAATATTTACCCAGGAGAGGGTCTGAAAGCAGAACTAATGTATGTTGATGTTTTCTTGAAGTTCTGATGCTTGCCTTTCTGAGTTTCTTTTTGTTTAGGAATCACCAGTGATTTTTTTATTCCCAAGTTTACATGCAGATTTCTGGCATCCACTGTGCTCTGTGACAGAGTTGCTCGGGTTAGCTGCCCTTTGTGTGAATAGTTGTGTCCTGATGTTAGTTTTGAACCTGGCTACAAAACTGTCTTTACCCAGTGCTCCTTAGCACTTAAGTTGGAAGTGTTAATGAGTAAATAACATCTGCCTGCTCTCTCATTGCCACTTGTGATCGTGGCTGTATTTTCCTAACTCCCTTTTCCTTGTTAATTCTTGTGGGATATTCTCCCTTATGAGATCATGTTCTCTGTAAGACATAGAATGTTAAGACTTTACAAATATTGATTTTATTTAGATCATAATATATTTAAATAAACAATGGGGATTATGAATCTTGTGCAAAATTGCATACTATTTCTCAATAGTTTATTGTACAGAGATGATAATGTTTCAACATAGTTGTGTTAATAAATGCTTTATAGAAAGAAGTTAGCATTGGAGTACATGACAGAGTATTTGACATCAATTGACAGGTTTTGCTCTTACCAGTGAGGCAGCTAAAACAGATTATAAATATCACTCCATCCTTAAAAACAATCCTACAACAACTTAACTCAAAATGAATCAAGGAGTTCCCATGTGTGTTCTTGACAGCTGATTGCATCTCCAGTTTTCATTTAAAGCCCTTGATGGGTACACTTCAAAGCCTCCCACAGTTTCGCTGAACTGTGTAAAACCTTTGTAGCTTGCTGTTGCATAATTTGCTCCAGCAAGCTGTAGTGTTGTATACTTCTGCATTTCCTTGTTGCCTGTTTAAAGATCTCTTCCTGTTAAATTTATTGCTTGAAAAAATACCAAGTCAAGTTAAAATAGATTCAGTACCTGGCATGGAATTTTATTTTCACTTTTTTTTTTTTTTTTTAATTCTTTTGTTTACAGTATTTGGCCTCTTGAGCTGCTGTAGCTACTGCCTCTGCCAAGGTCACTTGAATGAATGCTTACCATTTGTAAGCTTGGTTGAGAAGAGCAATGCAATTAAGCTAAGGACTGGCTGCTACTTGGGAAAATCATTGAGCAGAAGTAAAGGCAGCCATGGGAGGAATTCATTATGGGAACATGCTCTTACTGTTTACCCGAACCTCATCAAAGCTGTTCCTGACAGGTTACATTTCTGTGTTTTGTTTTCTGGACTGCACTTTCTAGATGCATTTATAAGTTTGAATTCTTATAAGTCAAACCCCTTGGCTACACTGTTCTGAAGTGTATATGTATATATATGCTTTAGAGTGACATTGGGGCTGGGTGGGCTGGGGATTTGAAGAGCAATGTAATGTATATGAAGGAATAAATGTGAACATAGAGGAGAAAACAGTCAGACTTATGTTAGAAAAACAAGTGATTTCAATAAGAAGGTCTGAGAGCAGGAGATTCCAGTATATACAACAGTAATTATGTCCGGTGCTCCATGTTACGTCTTATTTGTACACTTGAACTATCACTGTTGGCTTCTTGAGTGTAGTTTGTTGCCTGCATTCAAGGATTGCTGTTTAGGGTTGTTCTTTTTTTGCTGGCCCTGGCAATTTTAATTTAGTGAACAGAGAATTCATAATGTACACAGTTGGTGTGCCATCTATTTCAAGACATCACTTTTATTGCAGGGGATGTAAACTTTTCAAACCATGGTAATATGAAAAAAAAGTTGCTATAGCAACTCTTTAAGAAAAGAGTTCACACATCTTCACAAGCTTTTTAATCAAAACAATACCCTTGGAACCTTGCTTAGGCAGAGGATTAGGCAATTGGTGCATTGATTGATTTGGATGGGTAGCATATAGTTGGCTGTTAAAAGGTTCTAAAGATGTCTAAAAGATGAAATATCCAGGGTTGTTTCTCCTTGACTTTTGTCTGTGCTTAAGAGTGGATTGAACTGGAGTTTCATATCTGGGTAGTAAGTTAAAGATTTAGTGTAGCATACAAAGTACAGTTGGATTCCTGAAGTTTCCACATGATTGATAACTTGTGGGGGAAAAAAAAATCTGTTTTGACTAGTGAGATATGTTCGAAATGAGTTTTCTCTCACTTGCTACCTGTTGGTATCACAATGCCAAACTGTATTGATGTTCTCAGATCCAAGAATGGACTGAGTGTCAAGCCCTGGTTTTCGCCAGGGCTCAAGTGACATAACCAGGGGTTTAGAACTGCTGTGAGATAACAGTTTTCATTGACATTTGAAATTGAGTAGTTTGGGTTTTCTTTTGGGGTATGTGTGTATTTCTTTTTAAGAATAGAATGTGGGGAGGACCTTCTAGAGAACAGCTGGCACCTTTAATTAAGTGCTCTACTTGAGAGAGAATAGGAGTCCAGAAGCAGGAGACCAGGCTTCAGGAACAGAAGAAAAATCTATCTAGAAGGCAGTCTGTTTGCAAGATGGAAGGAGTGTTCACTCATTCACACTTATCCCAGAGTGTTTCAGAGAGAAGAAATTGAAGCAATATGTGCATATTTGTTCTGCCAACTGCTGCAGAGTAATTGCATTGCAAACTTCAGAAGAGCTGTAGACAATTTAAGTACTTCTATGGAAAGAGAAGATCTGTGTAATGTCAGATTAATGACTGTGGAGTGTTTAAAGGGTCAGTAGCAGTTCTGGCAGCCAGGGCAGTATTCCTGCTGGTGTTCCAGGTGTATGAAAGTTGCCATTGAGCTCGGTGCATCCAACCTGTAGCTCCTATTTGACAGCCCTTGCTTTGAGGTCATTTAGATTCAGACTGGAAGTGGGGCACTGCCTGGATTAACTGACCTGCTGGCAGCCCCTGGGGAGACAACATGGATGGATATTGCAAAGATGAGGGGTCACAGTCCCTGAGTGCAGTAAACACAATGTATTTGCAAGTGTCCCTGTTACTGGATGTGCACTGATGAAGTGCATCGTGTGTATTGTCAAAACATTGACTACATGGATATCTTTATAGCTGTTCAGATTTTGCATCTCTTGCTTAATGCAACAATGATACAGTTTGCATTCTCTTCTGTGACAATTTATTATTGGTTTTATGGTTTCCAGAACAACGCTGAGAAATTCTGTTTAAGTGAACGCTTCTGAATCTGGTCAACGTGTATAGAAACAAGTTTTGTAGCCCTCTGACATCAATGAATTTATAACTGTATAAAAATAAATTTCATATATTTGCCTCAATATTGACAGGGAACATTAAAATACTGCAGGTTTTATAATATGTAATTTCACTCTCAGGAGATGTGTAAAAAGCAAACATGGGCACACAAACTGCTTATGGAAGGCTTTTCATGCTTGATGATTTCTAGAAGCCCAATTTAAGTTGCCATTGGCCTGGTTGTTCATGCTGGGGGAAGGGATAGTAATCATGTGCAAGAGACAACAAATATGTTTTTTATTAAAAGCCTAAATTAGAACAGGACTGAGTGCATTAAAAAAACAAACCAAGAAATAACCATGGAAAAAAACCAACCCTATGAAACAAACAGTTAAGAACAAACCACAGCCTTCCTGCAGACTCATAATCTTTTTTTTTTTTTTTTTAACCAGTTACCAGCTGGGCCAAGGCAACCGATGCAAATTTATGCAGCTCTTTAAATGGTTTGACCTTCGTGGGAATTCTGGATGCAAGAGTGGGCAGCAGTATCCAGGGCCTTCAAAACTTGAACTCTGGGAGCCCGAGAGAGATCTCATTGCCTGAGTATGGACCTGGCCTGCTGTCCAGCGCTTTGGAAGATTGTAATAGCCTTAAATCAGTGGATTCTGGTATTCCAACTCTAGAAATAGGAAATCCAGAGCCTGTTCACTGCAGCGTGTTGAATGTGAAGAGAAAGCAGTCAGAACCTGAACTCGTGCCTGACAGGGCCTTCCAGAGCGCGTGCACGCTGCCGCCGTACGTGCCTCCGCATTCGCTGACTGCCGAGCGTGACCGCGCTGTGCGGAAATCCTCGACTTTCCCCAGAAGTGGCTATGACACCGTCAAACTTTATAGTCCAACCTCAAAAGCGCTAAATCGAAGCGATGAGATCTCCGTTTGTAGCGTGTCTAGTCTTAGCACAGAACTGTCAACAACTTTATCAGTTAGCAATGAAGACATTTTGGACTTTGTGGTCACGAGCAGTTCAAGTGCCATTGTGACTCTCGAGACTGACGAGGCGCACTTTTCGGATGTTACCCTGAATTCCTCTAGAGACAGTAGTGACCAGAACCAGCAGCAGTATTGTCACGAGACAGATGTGGACAGTAAACGGAAAATCCTGGGACCTTTTACAAACTTCTTTGCCAGGTAATGTTTCTATAAAATATATTTTAAAGGATTGTGTAAGATCTTAGGAGAAAGGTAAAGATATAATAGCTTGGTGTTTTAATTTAGATCAGTATTAATGTATTTTTTCTCTTACGAGTAAATAGGCAAATATTGCTGGGACTAACGCTCTGCATCCTACTCTATATTATATTTGTGTATGAAAGCATCTTAAATCTTGGAAGATTCCTTCTGTATTACAGTAAAAGGATTTATTAATGTCTTTTTTCTTCTGAGCAGTGGCTTCTCCAGTGATGTCTTTTGTGATTTTGGCTGAGGTCTTTAATCTTTGGTCACATAAATAGACAAATATAGATAGGATCCATACCTGTATTAAAGAGCTTCGACATCTGAGGATTCATAAGTAGTTTAGTAGTGATGGAATATTTTATCAATTGTTCTAAGGGTATGAAACTTAAAATACCAATATTCCACAAACACTTGGTGTGACTACTCTGATCTTTCCAAATCTCAGTTACTTTTTTTTTAAATATCCTTTTCCTTAATTTTTGTATGGAATGAAAACATCTGACATTGTCACGCACTTGTTGAAATGATAGCATTGGCTACCCAAAGCAGTTTCTAAATGTGGTCTTTGTAGGAATAATAAGGTTCTAAATGTAAATACCCCAGGAAAGTGGGGAATGAGGAAGAGGACTAATCTACTTTTGGGGGGTTGAGCTGTTTGCTGGTGGGCTCTTTTTTTAAAGTTACTTAAGACCTTCGTAATGTCTCTTACTTTCAAGTTATATCATCTGAAATTTGATGTATTTTAGATAGATTGTTCTAGAAAGAAAATTTAGGCATCAAGTGGAGTTGGCTGTAAATAACTAGTTTTGCACAGGGCTTCAGCTAATATCTTTTTCCTTTTTTCCTCATGCTTTTTTTTTTCATGAGACAACTAGGCTAATAAAATATATCAAGAATTGACAAAAATCATTATTTGAAAGGCTGCCTTATTTGCAAAGCTTGAGAAAATCAATTTGTTTAGGTCTACTAAGCTGGCTGAAGCCTTTGTTAATTTTTATTCTTAGGTTAAAGTACTGTGCAACAGAACTCCAGTCATCAGTCATGTTTGAGGTGCTGATGCTTTTGTGGACCCTTGTCTCTTTGTTGCCATGGAATCAGACTTAGTTCTGAAGCAAGAGGCTTCTCAGCACTTCAAAGCATAAACTTTGTTACCCATTCTGGTAGCACAACTGCTCACTCAAACAAGTGCTGTCCTTCAGCCTGGGGGAGCATATATTTAGACCCCACTCAGAGTAGGATGTTTAACAGCTTCTCAGCTTTTCTTGTCCAACAAAGCAAAACCATCTGTCCAAATTCTGTTCTAGTGTAGTCTGTGGTGGGTTTACCAGTGTTGCAGAAACTGTAGTACCCACTAGACTGAGCTTTTTAACCTGAATCTTTGCAGGTACGTTGAATGCCAGGAAACAAAGGCTGTCATTACTGCCTTTTAAATGGGGAACAGATAATCTTGGTCACTGGGTGACGTCATTGTAAGAATATGAGGATTAAGTTCAAACTAGGTGATCAGCTTTGAAGTTCCAGATGCTCAGTCTGTAACCCGACCTTGAATATCCTTCTCTTTGGCATCAACTTCCTGCTCTGTTTTGGAAACAAGAGTTGCCTCCTTTCTGTCTGTACTTGCACACCACACCCCCATATTTTGTGCATCTGTCTCATGTCACGAGACCTGGTGGTGAGTTTCACAGGCATTGAACAAGCAGGAGCCTCGGAGGTTGTTCTGTGCCACAGGGAGTGCTATTTATATTTATGCTGTCAGCGTTGTTAAGGTTCAAAACACGCTGTTGCTAGTTTTTGTTGGTATTTGTAATCTGCCATGCAGGGGTTTGAAAACTCCCTGTTCCCTGGAGTTCCTGTGAGCTCCTTGGATTGCCAGGACTTTAACCAGCACTGAAGTACACGAACCTGGGCTTTGCAGTGTTTTGTTTAAAAGTAGCTGCTTTCTAGAGGCCTTCCTACCCAGCTCACCCTGTGCTCTGTTCTGGGGTTTGAGCGCAGTGTGAGATGAAGAGGAGGCATTTTGAATAGTGTTGTTAAAGACCAGCTTGCTGAGAGGGAGCTTCCTGAAGCAGTTTGTTCCACGTGCTGCAGTGGGGGGTATGAACACAGCCCCAGAAAGGAGTGTGTCCTTAGCACTTCACTCTGTGCTGGAAGCTGCGGTTCAGTCTGGCAGGTTGAGTGCATAAGCTTCACTGCAGACAAGCAAGGGTGAACCACGGTAGGAGAAAGTCAAATTGCCTTGGCTTTGATCAGTGGCTGGCACACGTGGATACAACATGGAATAATGAGACCTGAGTGCTTTGTACTCCGGCCTTCCAGCAGACTGATGGTCATGGGGTAAGGCTGCAGAGCAGAGACTCAGCCTTAATCTGCAGGTTTAGCTCTTTGAGGGCTTCTCTGGGTAATAGGACACAGGTTTGAACCACTGAGAGCAAAGATGAGTCAGCTTAATTTTTTGCCCAGGTTGTTGATATTTGGTAAAAGGGAGAAACCTTGCTTCTTGAAATGGCACCTGTGCTTGTACTGAACCCCATCTGGCCTCTGAGGATGTGTTAGTTTCTCTGATCTTATCAGAGTAAACTTGGCCTTGACATGTCAGTTAAGATTTGTGGCTGCCTGTAGAGATAATACTGACAATAATTAGATGCCTCCAGTACTTCAGTCACATGTGCTTAAGCCACTTACATATCAATTGGGGTAAGTCTTTTGCAGCATCAAGGAAATGTTTAGAGAAGCAGTTGCTTAGAATATAAAGTTATTTTTTGGCACTCTGTACATTTATTTTCCTTTTGAGACTATACGCGTGCATGCACGTGCACTGTGCACAAGGTTGCATGTTCCGTGTCAGTTCTGTGATGTGTTATGAAATTTTGGTTTGAGACTGCATTTACAAAATGAGCTCTAGAGGAGATCAAAGAAAAAGGGAGCCCTGTTGGCTCATTTCCCCTGTTGGCTCATTTCCTTCAGTCCTGGCACCTTCGAGATCTCTTGGGAATGGAGTGCTCCTACCGTGCCTCCTTGAGCACTATGGTGAAGAAAGTTTTCTGGACTGCTTCTCTGGCTCAGTTTGTGTCTTCAGCAGTTTGAGTGTCCATAAGGTCTGGCTGTTTCCCCAGGCTGCTGGACGCATCTTTGGGTGTGGGCAGAAGATCCAAAGTGACAAAGAGGCTGCTTTCTTGCTTACACACAGCTTTTCTCTTGAAAGAGCTTAAGGTCCAGTGCTCTCATTAGGCTCCAGGTTGGCATTTGAAAATGAATTATTGCTTCTGAAAGCAGCTGTAATGCTGACTGTTGACAAAAAACCTGACATGTTGATTGTTTTCGAGTGTCACTTGTATCAGCTTTAAAAGCCTAGAGGTCTTTCACATAAGCATGAGTTGGAATTAATTTCCTTTAATTGAATATTTGCAGGAACTTGGTTTGAAAACTAGTGTGAGCAAATAACTGAGTGGTAGACTAAAGAGGCTGTGGTTTGTCTGCTCCTTTGCCTTATTGACACATAGTAGTGTGGGTTAATGAGTTTTACCTTTCTCTAATATACTGCTGAAGCTTTTAAAATGCGTGGATCTTAGGCAGCTTTGCTGAATCAGGACTGTAGTGATCTTACTGCAGAAGCTGCCCTTTTCATTTATAATTTTCGGTTATCATTTTGGAGAGTGAGAATGAGGATTTTTGTGCTTACATGGAGAGTGAATATAAAGGGATTAGGACTGTGTACAGTTAAATAATAAGCTGTGCAGTTTGTTTCATTTTAATGGATGACAAGCAGCTTTACTTAGTCTGCTGCCATGGATATTGCCTGTTTTCCCAAGAATCTGGATCTTCTTTCTTTTCAGGCTACTCCTACAAGTTTTTGATCTGAGTGTTGTAAGTATTTAGATCTCAGGAAGCCTCTAAGGAACATAGGGACGACACATGAAATAAAGGGCTTTAAGAAGAACATTACATTTTACTATTTGCAAAGCATATCTGCATTTCTGGAAGAAAGCTTCTGGAGCAGGATTGGTATCTTATACCTTACATAGAAGCACATATCTGTGACCTTACTTGGAATCTGATAGGAAAAAGTCTTAAATTTCAAAATAGTAGCTACTGCTTTCAGTGTTAAGTCTGAAATCTGAATTTAGTGTGTTTATATCACATATGTACACCCATGTTTTGCAATTACTGGGCACACAGAATTTGGAGTTCTGAATTTAGCAATTAGGTCCATTGATAGCAAAAGTCAGTTATCTGTGTTAATGGATAGGACCCTTTCATAAAGCTTTTTGTTGCTTTTAATGAGGGGACAGCTTATAGTACTCCTCTAATCGTGGTGTTGAAAGGAAGGTAGGAACAAGGAGCATTGTAGTGTTGATTTCCCACTTTCGTGTCTCCAAAATTGGGAATTCACTGACCACAGAAGGGAAGAAAAATTATGACAATAATTGCAATTGACTAATCTGAGCTATTAGGTATGATGTTGTCTCCTCTTCCATGCAAGTTTCTGTTCAATGAAGCCTCTTAGAGTTTTGGCTGTTCAGGAGGAGATAGGATGAGAACAGCACTGAAGTGTGGAGGAGGAACAGAAAGAGCTGGATGCACTGTGGGGGCAGATATAAGTTCACTGCCTCTAACTACAAAAGAACAAACCCAAACTGAGCTGCAGGTGGAGTAGTCCAGAAGCTGATGGGAAGGGTTGTAGAAACCCAGCCTCTGATGGAGGGAACCTGCATGGCCACCCAGCATAGGCTGCTTCCCTGCCCTGCTGTGGGCTGGGCTCCCAAGTGCTGTAGTTGCCTGGCCCCACAGGATTCACTGCTCTGTTGCAGGGAAGAGAATAATCTAGTCGCAGTTTTGTCCCTCCCTGCTGCTTTATCTGAGTGCATTTCTAGCAAATGCTTGTCAATAACAGGTGGCTAAAAGGGCCGGGAAGGGAGGAGGGCAAACAAGCTCATGCTTTGGTGGTGTGGGAGGCAGCATAGGCACTGAGGATCTGTTTAACACAGGATGCTGGCAGCAGTATTTTAGCAGTCCATGAGGCATTCAGGTGTGCTCATCTGAAAGGTGCTTCAGTCTTCAGACTGTGGTTTTGGACAGTTCTTATTTGAAAGCCACTCTGTCTACTGGAACTGGCAGACTAGAAGTCATCTCCCCACCTGTATTTACTACCATGGCTCTGTGTGAAACAGAAGAAATCAGCAGAATTTTCTGAAATAAACATTCTCTCTCAAAGCAAATCTTCCACAGGTGGAAAGCTTGGATTCTAAAAAGGTAACAGCCTTTGCTTTTGGTAAAGGTTGAAAATGGTATGATACAGTTTTCAGAATTCCTGTCTTATTCAGAGAATGAAGTTTTGAACTTTGTCATGTGGCCTGTTCTCCACTAGGTGTTGAACTGAAACCGTCTAAATTAATTGCAGTCCTTATTTTCCCTTTTTGTGTGCGATAATGTAACTCTGCAATTACTGCTGGACCCGAGTGTTGGTTTTGTATGCCAGTCCTTACTTGCTGGAACTCCTGTTCCTGAGAATTCTTCAGTATTTGCATGGTGGAGCAGCACTGCATTATCCATGCACAAAGCAGTTCTTGGCCTGCTGCAGCCAGTCCTAAAGCTAAACTCGCAGAGTTACTGCCCGATTTATCTTTGCATGTCTTGGATACTTCAGTGCAGTCAGCACTGCTTTGTTCCCTTGTGAAATGAGGGGAACCTGTAAGAAGAAAGATAAATGCAGAATACTGTAGTTTTGATAAATACTTTATTAATCCCTGCTCTTTTTCCCAGAAATCTAGAGAAATTTTCAAGTTACCCTATTGCAAGCTATCAGGTGTCCTATACTGCTAATTTATTGTATTACTGTTTCTCTCAATTGTGGAAGTCTTTTTTTCCCAGACCTGCAGGTATCTGTTACACTGGAAAGTGTTATTGTTTTTGATTCTTACTGAACATACTGGAATGTTAGTGGTTGGACATCTTTGTTTATAAAATGCAGTAGGAGTTTATAAAACATAGTTCTGTGATTAGTTACCTCTTTCATAGTTAATTCAGCTTGTAGGCTGTCTGGCACTACTTCAGTTGATTTGTTTACCCATAAACAAAGCATTGTTCTTCCTTTAGTCTGACCTTTGGCAATCTCCCAGAGACAAAATTCTGCAAACCCTGCTTTTGTATGTAATTTTGGAATCTTATTCAAAGCATAACTTCTGACTTGTTTATGGAGGTTCTTCACTGTAGCCAAAGTACTTGAACATTTTTGATGATGTTCTGTTTGTTGGTTGTTTTGATGTATAGGACTGAGAGGTGATCTGGGTTTGAGAGGAGGAATGTAAGAACTGCTTCTAGTGAATTATTTCTAGAAACCAGTGTTACTGGGTCATGGGTACCAATTGTTGGCTTTTCCTTTTGGAGAATGTAGATTTAGGGCATTTCAGGACACTTTGGTGGGTCTGCTGACAACTATGCCTTCTCAAGTCCATCAGTTCTCCAGTCATCATGATTTATGTGTAAGTCTTCTTCCTCTGCTAATCAGGTAACAAAAATTCTTTTGATAGAATGTATTGCTGTTTTTTCAGGATTTATTTTCTCAGTCTCTGGAAATTATTTAAGTGAGCAAATTAGGAACATCTAGAGGTGAGAATCTTTATCTGTTTATTGGTAAATTGCAAAATAGATTAGAAAAGGTCATTGGAGGATGAGAAGAGAACAATGTTGTTGTTGGGAACATTTCCTAGATAGTGTTAATCAAATTAATACCACATCAGGTATGGTAGCTGGACATTTTTGCTGACAATGCAGCAAATACTTAATAATATATATCTTAATATATATTTTTGCTCAATAGGTGCTGTATGTTACTTAAAATGTCTTGTTTAAATGTAATTTTCTGGATGGCTTACAGAATAATGTCTGTGAAGACATCTCTTACAGTGCCTATGTGCTCAATGTGAGTTTACCTGGTTCTTACCATTAATATCTGCTTACTTATCTGAAGTCTCTACATGGACTTAGCCTTGGATAGGCCAAGGGCTCAAGACCTTGGTGCTCTCTCCTTGGGTAGTTTAGAATTTCCAGGGGAGTTTCAGGGTCTTCCTTCAGAAGCAGCTGAAATGGACTTTGACTTGCCTCTGTTTCTTTCTTGCTTCTTAAGAACACATGCGAGTCTGACACTCATTTGAAAAATTGTCTTTCAAGATAAAATTGTTCTACAAAACTGAATCTTTTGAACTTTCTCCACTGTCCTTATTTTACATCTGATCTGCTCATGAGACTGGTAAGTCCTTCCAGTAGTTAATTTGCATGACTATTCCGCTTGTTTTGTCTTCTGAAAATAACTTTAATTGAAAGACTAATTAAAATTTGGAGCATGCATCTTGAGAGCAGGAGATGTGTGTATTTTTAAAACTTGCAACAAAAATTTACTTGCATTTGCAAATTAACGTTGGTTAAATGCATATAAGAAATTGCATCAGTTTGCATGAGCTGGGTCAGTTTCTAGACAATTTTCATACATGTTTCTGTACACCAACTGTCTTTTTAAGAGTAAGGAACCCATTTGCTTGCAAATGTAATCTCTATGCTAGGTCAGTGTTAGTCTGCCACAGAGCAGCATATGCCATCTCAGTTTTCTATTACTTGCACTTGTGATTCAGTGCTGCATGCCAGTAGTTCAAATATTGTAGAACTTCATCTAAGGAACCCTGGCAAAATAGTCACATCAGTAAAGTTGAAATTAAGATTTTCTGAATAACCCAAATGCTCTAGTTGTAAAAACTCCTAAATCCTAAGCTCCCTTTTGTTTCAGTAAACTGGTATATCTTGGGCATTGTGGTAAAAAATACCGTGTGTTGCCTGGAAGTGCAGAGGGGTGTGTGCCCCAACAGGTGTCGGTGGGTGTGAATGTGCCTGCCTTGCTCAGCCCCACCCTCTGACAGCTCCTGTGGGGGCCCAGCCTTTTTTCCTGTTGTTTCAGTGACATGTGCCAGAGAAACAGTTGAAACAGAGAAAACAGAGAAACACCTTGCCTTTGGTGGTACCAAACTCCAGAGATATCTGAATGGGCTCAATGTTGAGCCTGCCTGGCTTGAGAAGACTTTGAGACTTTTCAGGAAGGAGCTTTGCAGCTGACTTCAAGACTTGGACTAAATTGGCAACAGAAACCATGGCAGCGCTGTCTGTGCTGCTTTAGTGGATAGGTTTGCATACTGAATGAGGGGGGGACGTGGTGGAAAGGAATGACCTCTTGACTAACCTTGCCTGGGACAAAGCACAGCTGAAATGTGGAAAAAAACAATAGCTGAATGCTTGTGGAGCTGCTGCTCTCAGCTCCTCACGGGGCAGTAATTGCTGGCAGTTGTGTTGCAGAACTCCTGTCTTTTTGAGAAGAGAATTGGACAGAACTTCATAAACTTTCTGCTTCAGTGGTGATGCTGTTTTTTTTTAAAAAGCAAAAACTTGAAACTGCTTTAATAGATGCAATATGGATAGATTTTACTTGATTACTTGTTATTGATGTGGTTCTAATATCTTTAGAACCACACTTTTTAAATTTGATTGAGGCTTCAGCCTGATCATGATAGTACACAAGGCTACATAAATAGTGTCAACATATAGGTGTGCAGTACATATATGAACAGCTCTTTTGTAAGTTTATTTTAGCAGTGCTTAGAGAACCAAAATGGAATTGTTCTTTATTAAAAAATAAGGTTTTCCTGACACTGCTAAACTTGGCTCTTGGTATTAACTTCCTCTTTTCCCCACAGAAAAGGCAGCTGAGCAGATCAGTATAGAGTGGTGATGCAATACCTGTATGTTCAAGCAAAAGATTGTTCCATCTCTGTCCTCTACCACAGGATGTTCTTTGTATGTAAAAAGTAACTCTGGAATTAGAGTTCTCTTCAGGTAGGTATCCCTCTCCACAGCTCTATTAAAAGAACAGGGTTAAGCAGCTGTTTGGTGCCAAATACTGTTTTTAGGGGTCTGTGCAAAAGCGGTTTTCTAATTGAAATTTGATCTCAATTTAACTTCTGTGCATGACTTTTGTAAAATAAGCAGCTGCAGATATTTAGTGTAAACTAGTGCAACAGGAATGCAGATGTAACCCATGACATTTTATTGACTCCACACTAATGAGACTGCAGACATCATGCATCATGTCAGATGTTCTTGTTAATATCCCTGTTGTAAATCATCATGATGTGTTCTGATAGTTGTGAAGAGGACAGTGAGACTGAACTAATGATGAGCATGTAATCTTTTCTTTCAAAGCATGTCAGCCCTTTTTTACATTCCAGATCTCAAATTTTTTTGTTATCTTAAAACCCTTGTAAATGAAGCTTTGACATCTTTTACCCTAGAATTTATGGGCTCATCTTTGGAGTAAAGATCTGTTTGTTTTGGGTTTTGTTTCGTTTTTTCAAATAGGGAAGTTTTGCTTCTTGTTAACATGTATTTTCTGTTAGTAAGATCTCCTTAAGCTACCTTTAGTGTGGAATTTTTCTTAGTGAACTTGCTCTGAATTGAAATGGCTTAGTGCTTTTCTCGAAAATCCAGAGGAGCTGTGTAAGAATAGGAGGAAAATAATTCCTTTTTGTGCTGTGGTAGCAGAAAAATGAAAGGTTTTGCTATGAGTTATTTGCTCTGACATATATATAGCAGAAACTTCCTCCTAAGGCAGTTGCATATTTTAAGGATTTACTTTCAGGTCAGGAATCTCAAGTAGTGGCTTTATCAGGACCCTGTGGTGTTGTGCTGATTATTACAAAACTGTAGAAATTGAACCAGAGAGCATTCCATAGGTTTTGTTTGTTTCAGGCGTGGGGGGGGTGTTTGGTTTGGTTTGTTGTTGCTGTTTTTTTTTCTCCTTAAGTTTTCTCAGAATAGGTGCAAATTAGGTGGCATCTCTTCTGCTCCTTCCATGCCATCCTGTCATATGTTACCTTTGGTGTGTTTCAGTCTGGGGCAGATCAGGGTTTCATGCTGTGTGTCCTACAGATTGTAGTTTGCTGTTCTACAGCTGATGGTGGCTGCTGATAATGTTCAGCCTTTGAGGGGTTTTGAGACGACCTGGAGTTTGTAAAGAGTGTGGACATCAGCCAAACACTGGCACTTGGGCCCAGACAGAGGGTTGATGGAATGTGTATATTGACCTTGCCTGCTGCTTTCAGTTCAATATATATACATTGTAAATTAAAAGTGAACTGGGAATCCCTGACATAGCACAAAGGGAGGAAGAGAAGCCTGGTGCCCTGGAATGTAAGGATAGAGAGGAGTGAGCTGAACAAGTGCTGTGCCATCTGCTAGATAAGCTGTAGAACAGATTATTTATTATGACGCTGCCTCTAAAGGGAAAGTAGATAGTTAGGATTGTGGGATTGAATTGAGAGGAAGTCTGTGAGATTGGCTTTTCAGATTTAGTTCATTTTACACAGGCAGCAGAGAGCTGTTACAATTTATCATTCCAATTCATCTTTATTTTGCTCTGAGGGTAAAGGCCTACTGCTGTTCTTAAAATCCCTCAGAGGAGGCTGAAGGAGTTATTGCTTGTATATACACTTGTGCTAACAACCTCTAATGTGGATAGAGACAGAGAGAAAATTGTCTTTAATTTTTGTGTTATTGCAGTGCTAATGAAGTGTGGTGAAAGCCTTTTGCTTGCAAAAAGCTTTGAATGTGCACAGAGCTGTCACAGAGATGTGCCTCCTTACAGACTCTTCCAGTGGCCCTGATGCTAGAAGTTCTTGTTTTCTCTGAAGATGGTTTGGAGTCTGGAATTTGCTTGCTTCTGAAGTAGTAACAACCTGAAACAAAACCCTTTTGCAAGAACAGCCAGTCTGTCTTGCATTGTGTATCCTATGTGCATGCAGTAGATTTTATTATGTTATTTCTGTCATGCTTCTTTTTAATTCTTAGATAAATTATAAAGCTTGTTTGATATTTCTCCATTTTAAATGGACTAAATATATATATAATTTCTTGTCCATTTTTATATTTTATTTCCCAGGTAGCTGTCTCAAATGATGATACAGATCCATCCTCTTGGGCTTTAGTTACCTTATAATCTCTGCATAGCTGAAAGGGGTTTGGAGAAGTACAGTTGCTGCTTAGCTTTGGCATCAGTTGTAATTGACTTGCATGGTTTCTGTACATAAACACTTTGTGCTTATCTTTTAATATGATAATCTGTTCTTGGTTTGGATTTCAAGGTAACTGTACCCTTGTGATACAGAAGCACATGATAATTTGTATAAATATATGCATATTTAAGGATGGCAGTGCATGCTATTAACCTTGTAATAGATTTCAGCACACTCTGATGTTATAACCTCAATTGTTTTTCACATATGGAATGTATCTCTTGTATTCCAGCAGTGTTGTGCATGGCATCTGCTACAAAGTGACAAGGAAAAAACAACTTTTTAATGCCTAGGTTGTTCCTGTTGCAGACATTTATTCAGCTCTTCTAGAATGTGAAGTTCAATGTAGTTTTATTTCCCAAACTGTCACACTTTTTATGTAAGGAAAAAATCTGTTCTTGCTGGGCCAACACACAGGGCATTAAGGTGGTAACTGTAAGGAAAAGCAGTAATGTCAGAATGGAAGCATCTGTGGCTTGAAGGTGCTGGAGCTGCCTGCTGATTGCAGTAGCAAAAACGCTATTGTCTCAGTGGATTTTTTTTTTCTTTTAAATGAGGGAGCAAAAAAAGATAGTCAGTTTTCAGAAAAACCTGCCTTGAGGTAGGTAAATAACAGAACTAACCTGAATTTGAATGTATTTGAATATGTGATAAACTGGACAGTAGGGCAAAAGAAAATGTGTTACTTTAATAATGCAGGCGTGCCATGGGGGTAGAATGTCTGTGCTCTTGGAAGAACTGAGTGCTATCAAAAGCATGAAGACTGGTCTGTACTGCATGTCCTGTTTTGGAAAAAAGTAGTTGTGGTGTGAAGATGCAAGTTTGGTGAATTGCTTTATGATTAAAAACTAACAATGTCAATAAAAGGAATCCAGTTTGCAGTGGCTTTATGTCTAGCTTTATAACTGTTCCTGCAGTGTTAAGCAAGTAACTATTAGACATTTCAGAGAGACTTCAGAATGAATGTGTTTTGATATCTGCTTTTAAGCTTATTTAGAAAAATAATCTTTTGTGAAAGCAGATCAAATACAGTAAAAGGGTACTATGTCTCCAAAGTTTTTTGTGATTTTTGGTAATGTGTTGTAACAGGTGGGTAAAGAATGTGCAGCAAGAGGTTTAGTGTCTTAGTCTTTTTTTAAAAGAGTAAGGCTGATCTCTAGGAAAGCTAAAAGGATGTGTACACTTTTAGAGAGTTGGAAAATGAACTTTTTAAAAAATCTACTAAAAGTTGTAATTTAACAAAGTCCATTGCCTGGGATGGTGATAGTACTGCATGATCTGTCTTTTGAAGCTGGAAAACTGTCAGCACAACCTCAAGAGGAGTTGGAATATATGATTAAGGTTGGCAGATGTTCATCCTTCTTTTTATTACAATTAATCAACCCTTTTTCTTAATAAAACTTTTTTTTTAGGAATTTGTTTACCAGAAAGCAGAGTGCAAGATTTGAAAAACAAAATGATGTGCGATGGAAGTTGTTTGGAAAAGTACCTCTTGGAGAAAACTTACAGAAAGACCCAAAGAAAATACAACAGGTATTTGTTTAATTCTGTGTTAGGATTAATGGTGAATGAAGAAGCCAGTTTGGTTTATCATATGTATATAGGACTGTGCAGGCTGTTTGAGTTGCACACAATTTCAGTACGAGAAAAGGCTCTTCATTGAAATTTTACTTCTGTTACAAGTGCTGTTCAGAAGAATGTATTCTACTTCATTACACTGAGTACGTGAGGCACGAAGAGCCTTCCTTAGTGTGTCATAAGATAATAAAAATCTAAATAAAACTCACTTTTTCCAACATTGTTGAAAGCAACATTTCAGAGAACTGGTTCTACTACAGATGAACTCAAGCTCTTGGCTACTGAATCAGATGATTTGCCTTTCCAGTGGGGAAAATCTTGTGAAATCCGGCCATGTGGTCAGTAGTTCATGAGCTGCTCTTTCAGTGACAAGAAAATAACCTCTTTCAAATCTGTCTGACTTGATGGAGGATTTTTGGATTGCACGTAGCCTTTTTATGTGTTTGGAGCTTTTTCTGTATTTCAGTTGTCACTTCCTTGTTCAAATGACTGTGGGAATAGTAATGTTTGCATGGAAAGAGACCATGTAGTAAAACTTCAAAACCTGCTGGTGTGTGTGAAACGCACATGCTGATTTGAAGGATTGTGCTGCTTAATTCAGGGTAAAGTATTCTGGAAATCCATGTGTCATGTGACTGTTCTTAGCTGTAGTTAGGCTGTTAAGGTGAAATTAAGGCAGCTTTTTGAACTTGTCACTGTACTCAACCATTCAGATTTTATCTGCAGCTTGTCTTGACACAATTAATGGTTCTGAGGTGTTCACCAGATTTTCGATAACAAAATTGAAGAGGCATAAGTACAGTACTCTAACATTTAGCAGTGTATTTTGTTGTAGAACAGGAGCTCCTGTTCCTTAATAAGTGGGTAAATAATTTATTAACATTTTGTGGTTGTTGCTGGTACTGTGAATACTTTTCCTTTACATCCAAACTATCCTACATTACATATGCTTTGAATGGTTGTATTACATTTGTTAAAAACCAGTCACTATGAAATTATTATGTGGTACAGCATCCAACCATTAGTGAGTTTCTGGAAAAATTGCAGTCTAAACCAATTGTCTCCAGTGTCTCCTGGGTAACAGCAACCAATCCTTCCTAAATGATTTGGTACTTTTGTGAAGTTGGTTTTGACATGTAGACTTTGAGTCATGAGTAGTGCTGGAAGTCACTAATTGGGTCTCACCAACACCTAAAAGCAGAGGCTGATTTAGGTGACCCCTCACCGGAACAATGGTCAGACAGGCTTTTGAGCACATCAGCATTTTCTCAAGCCCTGTAAAAACTCTTCTGACAGCACTCACTTGTTCAACAAGTGTATATGCTACATAGCATCATAATGTATTTTAACAATGTAGGAATTGAAATCACTCCAGCTAAGATGTTGCTTGCCCTGTTTTTAATGCTGAAAATACTTGTGAGTATTTGTCTTCTGATGAAGCAGCAGTATTGGTACATGCTCAGACTGGGTTGCTTTACTGGGTCACTGAGAGCTTTTGTATAGTTTTTATCCAGTTAAATGTTTTAAAGCTTAGAAGCTGTCAGAATGAGTAATCTTGAAGAAGCTGGAAATGCATTTGCAATGGAGGTTTGCATGATTAATCTTTTATATCAGTTCTCTTCAGGAATTCTGCTTGAGCAGAACTGGTTATGTGAGTTGCTTTTGCAATTGATGTTTGAAAATGCACTAAGTCAGATGACAGCACCTCACCAAGAATAACCACTGAAGTTAAATTCTCATCTCTCCCAGCAGACTATAGAACTGAGCTAGGCTTTGCAGCCACTGTTTCTTTTAGAAACTCTTTTCAAGCTTGGCAAGCACAGAAGTATATGTAAATACCATTTATTTGCAACAACTTCTATCCCCTCAGTTTTGTTAGCGAACGCTCTTCAAAAGAAATCCCTTCAAAAATTCAAGAAGAGGAAACCAGTGTCTCATTTGGTTGTCTCTCTTATGTGATCTGTCTTCACAGAACTTGTTTGCATGTGGCCCATCAAGATTTTGTGTGTTAAAAGAATAAGGCATATAAAGGAAAGCCAGATTTTGGCTGTATCCTAGAGACATGTTACAGCTTTCTTCCCCAGTGAAATTAAGCTACTTTTTAAAATACTGTATTTTAATTTTCTTTTCTATAATAGCAAAATCCATTTTTAATCAGTAAGTTTTGGGGTTTTTTTCCCTTCCAAGTGTGCTTTGACCCTGTGAGAGTTGTACAATTTAGCTTTCACTACATGAATTCCAATCAGAGCTGAATGGAAATAGTTTTTTTTAAGTTCCAGTATTGGTAAAATTCAGCACATCTAACACTTGAGGCTTTCAATTACAATCTTTACTCAAAAATTCAGGTCTAAATATTTTATGATCTCATTTGCTGGCATTCCATGTTGGAGTATTTAAGAATTTTAATGGCAGTTCCTTAATAATTAAAAATATCTATGATTTTAACTTGAAGATTGTAATTTTCCCGAATGTTTTTCTGTAATAATTAGGATATGGCTGTATGTGTGTGGGGGGGTCAACATTCCAGTCAATTAAAATCAGTTGTACTGAAGAGGAAAATGAGCTCTTGAAACAGGAAAATAAATTACTTGCCTCACAGGTGATGCTTTGTTATGGGATTAACAGTAAAACTTACAGCATTACTGTAGGAAAAACTTTGTAAATTGAATTGGGTTGATTATAATTCAATTCAATTTTTACTTGGTTTAAGCTTTAATCTTTGTTGATGAAGTAAAGTGATTTTATCAGAGTCTATTTTCTGGCTTGGATCTGTTAGATGGAAAAGAGTTTCAAAGCAACAAGCAAGAAATGCGGAAAGAGCTTCCTACAACCCCTGCTTTAGGCAGTGATAAACTCTCTGGTTATAAGCAGTGTGTTTTGTCTGGGTTAAAAAAAGCCCAGAGCAGAGCCAAGTCCCCAGAGTGCTGATGTTGGAGGTTCTGGTGCAGCTCCGTGTGCCCGAGCAGCGCGGGTGGAGGCTGTGCAGCGTGGGGAGCTGCTGCCTCGTGTTCCGCATGCACACAGCTGCAGCCTCTGCCGATGGCCGCCAGTGGCTAAAAATACCCAGCTTTTCTGAGCATTTGCCTGAGCTGTGCTTTACTGCCTTCACATGGCCCGGTTGGGGCCTTTGGAAGAAGGGAAGTGGCTGGTTCAAGCTGGCTGCTGGTTCTGGCAGGAGCTAGAGCCGCAGCTTTGGATAGAGCACTGTCTTCTGCTCATCCAGAGTCTTTGGGTAGCCTGGGTAAGTCACTGTGACTGATGGCTATTGCTGCCAATAGGGTGAGTGTTTGCACATAGACTTCACTGCCACTTTGAAGCTAGAAACTGTGTAGTGCATTTTGTGTGTTCTGCACAAGTCCAAGGGTGTAAATGAGTCATTTCCTGTGTTCTTCACTGTTGGGTTCATTTCTATTTGTCAGCCTTCAGAAAGGCAGGATTTAGATCTATGTGGCAGAGTTCCTTTTTTTTAACAAGAAGCAAGTGCTGTATAAGAAGGTATAGTTACTGTGGTTAGTCTAACTTATTGTTACATTCTCTGGAAATAAAGGTAACTTCTTTCCTGCTGATCCTGTTACAAATACCTTTATTGTAATCATAAAGGGCATCTAACTTTTGTGAAGGTAAATAAAAATAAGTGAACAAAGAAACCTATTATATCAATGATGATGTCCTAAAAGGTGTTTTCTTTCCCCCAACAAGAACAGTGCTAAACAGATTATTCAGCAATTCCACTAGGCTGTATTAATCTACAAATATTGTGCTGCCCTTGTCCTGTCTTGAAAATCACCTGCCTCAAACAAAAATACTGTCACATTTAAACAGGTAAAGCAAGAGTAGTAGCTTCCGTTCACAGTAAATGAAAGGGTGATTTAATATTCTGTCAGGATGATTGTTACTGAGTATTTTAATAATAAAAGCATTTAATATGACCCAGTCAGGTATTGTAATCTAGTGGAGTGTAGCTGACAAAGTGCTGCTTTTGATGCTGTTCTAACTTCTTCTCATATGTTAACAACATGTGAAAGTACAGAATATGTTACAACCATCAGACTAATAGAAAACAGTAAGCTTTGAGTATTGGTTTAAATAACTGTGACAAGCTACAAAGTGTTTTTGAAAGGAAGTGAAAGGTTTTTCCCTCCCTTTCCTGATTAAAAACTTTTATTTTAGCTTTTTCATGCTCTAGAATGCCTAGTAAATTGTGGGGATCAAAAGCCCTGGAAGCTGGAGGGATCCTAAAGAGCTGTAGCAGACAGTGTTGGAGAATAAGAATCTGCTTTCAGGAGTAAAGATACTAAATAGTATCTTTATATAAATGGTATCTTTATAAAAGATAACCTAAGCTTGGTTAGTTGGTACTGCAGTTAAAATGTCAGCTGCTGGTCTCTGCTGCAGGGTCTGTTTCAATGCTGGTGGTAGATTTGGGGGGAAGTGTGCTAGTTTTGAAGTTGTTCTCTTTATCTCAACAGGGACAGTTACTTTGTAGCCCAAGTTGATACTTAGCATTAACTGGGATATGAATGAGGATAGCACAAGATTATTTTTAAATGCTGGAAGCCACAAATTAATGGAAAAATGACCGACTTTTGAGTATCAAGTACACAACTCTCTCTAACTCTGAAATTTCAAGGCCAAAGGTTATAACTTTTCAGGACAGCTGACACATCAGTGGAAGTTTGTTTTCATTTGTGTTAAATAAGAATTCATCATGCAACTGCTATTTGTGTGTCTTCCAGTGCTAATAGAAGGATACTTAAAGACTTACTTCTTTGCATAGTCAGTAAGCGTTTTTCCTTGTAGTAACCTACTGGCAGCACACAGGAGGCTTTCAGGTTCCCTCCCCCCTGCATAGGTTTTTGAATGAAATAGATGTCTGTAGAGAGCAAGCCTTTGGCTGTTGTTTGCACAAACACTTGGCAAAGCATTGCTGTGAAACAAAGCTGGCAATAAATTTTTGAAAGCAGATGTGCAGCCTCTTAATATTGTAGCCTATTTTAACTAGAGACTGGAACATTTCCATTGCTGACATGTAAAATTGAGAAAGCTTTGCTAGACTTCGTTGTGCTAATTGTGTGTTAAGCAGAAGCAAGCTCCCAAGAAACTCGACCCAAAAGTTTTCTTTGTCTGTCTTTCAGTTTATACATCTCAAACCTCATCTAAAATTAAAGAATGGGGGTAGGTACGGGTTTTGAAAGGCTAACTCTTACCATGCTTGCTAGCAACAACAAACAAAACTGATGTTCTTTAGCTCTGCAAAATGAATGGAGGTACTGTGTGTTACTGGAAACCCTGAAGATATGGATGTAAGGACTTTGAAAAGCCAGACTCGTGCTTTTTCCTGAAGTGTCTTTCTGAAGGAAGACTAGCCAATTTTATGTTCTCATTCTCCTTCAGTCCTCAGTCTCTCTGAGGACTCTTGATCCTATTTTTTTCCTTGATTTTATTACAAATTTTTCATGACTGTTAGTATTTCCACATAATTTTCTTGTGCTCTGTTGAGAAGTTGTCACTTGAGCATGACAGAGTTCCATGGAAACAGCTTCATGAATATTAAAGCCTGAAAACAGTCATCACTTTAAGCCACACTATGAAGGTATGTTGCCCTCCTTCATTTATTATATATATATATGTATTTGTTTGTAGCTTTAAAAAACTGTAATTTCTTCTTGTCAACACAGAACCTTAAGTTGTGAAGATGATTGTATTCAGGAATATTTCTATTTTGATATAGTTCTTTTTTTCTAAAACAAAGAATGCACAAGTATCTGGACAAGTGATGAGAGAGAATATGGCACACACTATCAGTATGAGTACAAAAGAAACTTTTGTTAGGCATGTAAGAAATTGGCACTAACTTCAAAGGTAACTTCAGGGATCAGAGAAGCAAACATGGGTGGAAAAAAGCACTCAGATTTTAATGCAGTGGACTTATTTCCTTATTTTTCTATAATTTCCAAGGGCAGACAAGCATCAAACTTGGAGAGATTGGAGACCCTTAAAGATACCCAGGTCTTGATGAGGAAGCAGAGAGGAAAATAGATTTGAAAACAGGGGAGAGGTAGAATATGGTTAAAGTATCAAGTGAAGTATCTTTCTCTGCTCTAGTTTGGTGTGTGTGCTGGAGTCATGGAACTAGATACAAGTGTACACATACTTACCTACAAAGACAGCTGTTGGCAAACAGTAACAGCCTGTGTGCCATGGAGGGTCTCTGAACAGCAGAAAATACAAGCATGGCATTCCTGGGTGACTTCTGCACTGTGTTGACGATTACAAGTGTTGGTATTTGCAACTGACTGGAGAACTGGCAAGATGAAATGTGATATTCCTGTGGCTCCTTTCCTCTATATCCTGGAGTTAACCTGGATTTTTGGCCATTTCAGAGTGGTGTCAGCATCAGGTTGATTTAGAATGTAGAGTCCTTTTATTTTAGTGTCGTGTTCTGACATGACCTTCAGCCACAGTAAGAGTTATTTGAGACTAGACAGGAAAGGTAAGTTTTCTTCTGCCACATCAGCACTAATGTGAAATGTCAGAAGAAAAAGTTGCTGAGAGATTATTTGGAAGGGTATGATGCTGAGACTATACAGATAATTAAGGCGAAGAGATTGAGGCATACTTTGAGTAAAGTTACATTTTCACATGAAGTCCATATCAAATGGAATTCCAGTCCCTGGAAGTGATGTTTATGGGATATGCTGAAAGTGTAGTAGCTGTTGTAGTGTTTTATTCTGGCAGATGCTTACAAGAAAACAACAGTAAAATAAAACAACCATTTAACTTGTATTCTCTTGCTCAGACATTTCCCAGCTGCTTGTCCTGCTGGAGGCCCTTCTTGCAGATGTTTCCATTTGATTAACACTGCAGTGTACCAGATAGTGTCAGTACTTAGGGAAACTGTGTATACATTTGTATGTGCAGATTAAATTATGTCCTTTGCAGTGTTCTAAGCAGCAGGGTGGTTTTTTGCTGGTACTGTGACTCATGTTGGAATCACTTGTAACAGTACACTGTGCAATCTGATTGAAGATCCTGCATTTGACAGTAAAAAACTGTTCTTAAGCAATGTCTTTCATGGTATGCTTTTTCTCAAATACTTTCCTTCCTTTTATTTATTTTTTTTTTTAATGAAGCATGTCACTCTATATAACCAAAACCCACTTAAATTATTTACATATAGGGCAAACAAAATGTGAACCCTAGGGGTGAGAACCATCTGATACATAGCACATTGAATGATTAGAAACAACAGACTTTGAAACAGCAAACTGTTATTCTTTCTTGGAAGAACTAACCTGGCCTGGTCTATGCTTAGGTTTTAAATGTTCCTTAATCTACTCCCTTCATTGCTTAAAATATGTCATAAAAATATGTATATGGAAAAATTGTTAAAATAGTCCAGTGGCTGGAGCACAGGACTGCAAAACAAAATATGTGGCTTCTCATTCTTCTGCTTTACTCGTAACTTTCTGTAAGATGTATAAATTATTTTATTCATTTAACTTCAGTGTGATTATGTGGGATCACATCAGTTGCCAGCCCAGGTTCAGTATCTCCTGTAATCTGAAAGGAAAGGTAGATGCTTCGCAGGGGAAAAGAGGCAAATTTCAGAGCACTTGAAATGATAGCTACAAATAGCGTGAGGTTTTCCTCAGTCTGGCCATAGTATCTTATCTTCTACATTGCTTAGGCATTCCTCATTAGTAAAGCATGGAACGGGAGAATACTGTGGTACTAAAGATGAGAAAGATGTCCTGGTGGGAGATAAAACTTCACACATATAATATGATTACAGTCAAGTTCTGTCTCATGCCATTGCTATCTTCTGCTCAGGTATCTTTTCTTTAATATAAGAGGATTAAACATATATGCATACACATACAGAGAGAGCTGTGTAAAGCAGGTGGGGCTGATGGTTCTTGAACCATTAATTATTTGTACAGCTTGGCAGATCACTAAAGTGTACAGGTTGAGTGTGCAATTCCGATTTCTCAGGTTGTTAGATCAGTAACTATCAGTAACAGTAACCATTAAATTAATTGCAGTTCTGTACTGGTTTTAAAGTTATATAAAAAGCTTCCTAAGAAGTTATATTATCTGAACTCAGAAGCGTGTATACGCTGTTAAGTTTTGGAGGATAGTATCATAATCTGATCTTTGCCTGAGGTTTCAATCTCCTTAAATTCTCTTTGATTACTGTATGTATAAGGGTCTTCATTATAGTTAATACTTTATGGCCCGGTGCTGTGTGAAGAATCAGATCATAATTTCCCAACCCAAAGATCATCACAAATTTAATGATCTGGTAGTCCTGCTGCATATTCCTTTCCTTTTTCTTTCATGTTTACATTGCCCCACAGCAGGCATTGCAGAGTAACCAAACTAATGGAACAGGAAAAAAGGTGTGATTTTGGTGGTATCATTTCCCCAGTGCAGCATATTGAAAGTCACATGGCTGTGTAATGGTGGCACAGAAATGATGTGAGGGGCCAGAAAAGGGTTTGGGGGCAGTGAAGCGTTGGGTGTGTGCCAGCAGAAATTTGTCTGGTAAACTATTTCATTTAGAAAAAGGCAAGAGATTTCAGATGGACATGCATTAGACAGTCAGGAAACAATGGAAGGGAACATTGAAGCACTGTTGAGGTAGTGGTAAGACTTAAATAGGAAAAAAGTAGTTTTCTTTTTGCTTGTGCAATTCTAGTCTGGTTTTTATTTCATATGCTGAGTGAGGCCAATGGAAAAAATAAAATGTAATTAAATCTTGCACATAACCTGTTTAAGTAGTCTCAGGTACTGTTGTAAATGCAGCGACCTAAAAATAGTGACTCCTACCAACTGTAACATGTGGCCAGCTGTGGTCTGAGTTACAGGGAGTACTTCGTTTTCACCCAGCGGTGTCTTCCTGTGTCACCAGGCATCCCCCTGTCCCAGTCAGTGCTTTGCAAAAGAGCTGCAATATTAGTCTATTTTCAGTGTGAAAACACAGACATCTACTGCAGGAATACCACTGCCCACCCAAGGGTGCTCTTCCTCAGGAGCTGCTTTTTGCCTGTGTTAATAGCCATAATTTTACATGAATGGCTTTTTGATATGTGCGATAGCTTAGTTTCAGATAGTTCATGAGATAAAACATTAATTAGCACTGGAGCCTGTAGTGTTTTGCAGGAGCTGTGTTGACTTGTGCTCTGTTGTGAGATGTTTGGATGGAGGTGTCTGTAACTAGCTGGCAGTGGTGGGAATGAAGCTGAGATACTTTTAAACAGTGAGCTGCTCTGTATTTGGCATCATATTGCTGCATCTGAAATAGATGTGAAGTCACAGATTGAAAACAATAGCTGATATAATACCTAGCAATTCTCAGAAAATAAGTTAACTTCTGCAAAGCCACCCTTGGAAAGCAGAATAGTTGACTGGTTGTTTTCAGGTCAGTCCCTACTGCTCATTTTGGGATTGAGGATCAGACTTTGATAAAGATCGTGAGCGATTCACCCTGGCAGCTGCAAACCACAGTCAGTGATATTTAAGAATATGAAATCCTTAGGGGAGAACTGAGAAAATGGCAACAGTTGCGGGTCAATAGATTATATTTTAGAATGCAAGTCTACCAAAGATGGAGCCACAACAACTTGGGTGTCTCCACTGAGTTAAATAACAGAGCCTTTGGACAAAGAAAAATTAAGTCTGATATTCTGTCTGGATTGACGCAAAATATTTAGCAAAAGGTAACGTGGAAGTTGTCCAAAATGTAGAAGAGATTTATATATCTATCTCTTAGAGCTGCCATAGGTGGACAAGGCATGAGCAGTACTGAAAAGATGCTTATGCTGTAGGAAGCACAACACTGCTGCTGTTCCTTCGGCACCGATGTAGGGATTGGTGAATTTTAGCTGCTCTTGCACTTCGGACAGGTACCGAGGCTGTCTCAGCAAGGCACAGCAGCGGGACTCGGTACAAGCAAGTGCCTGGCTTGGAGCCAGGGACGCGGGGAAGGGAAGCGGCAGTGTTGGAAACCAGTGGAGAGAGATGACAGTGTTTGAGGAATGCAGCTGCGTCCTAATCCAGCAGCCGTAACGCCGAGCTGACAAAGACTGCGGCTAATGCAGACGAGCTTGTGCGAGGCGTGGGTTGTCCGTCATGGACCCGGATCTGCACCGGGCAGGGCAGGGCTGCCGGGGCGGCCCGGGAGGCGGGAAGCGTGTGCCAGGCGGAGCCGTGCGTGCCCAGGCAGCGCTGGGCGAGGCGGAGAGAAGCGATGGTGTGCGGCGGCTCCGCGGGTGATTAGCGCGGCTGGCGGGGCGGGGCGGAGCGGCCCGGGCGGACCCACCCGC